>JARHVA010000026.1:4895000-5010000 GCA_037957365.1 Torreya grandis | reverse complement strand
AAGTATTCACAACCTTTGCATTAAAGATAATTCTTGAAAGGAATAGCATTTGATCCAACATAACTAGGTGAAATACAAAAGAAACCTTCAGTATAACATTGCTCACAATAAAAACTAACTATGAAAATAAGAAATTGTAGGAAAATAAGTGGTTTGGTCCTCTATTCCAATGTAAAATGCCAGATGGACTAGCCTTTTTATAAAGCCACTCAATTGGATATATATAACATTTTCAATATATTAACCAAATAAGGGCTTACTTACAAAATTGGTTATAGATATTCATTATGTTTTACCCACTAAAGGGGGAAATTCTAAGATGAGGGTTGTCACTTGCACCAGAGGCTAAAAATATTAATTATAGTGGTTGGTTATTACAAAGTTGTCATGAAGAGTGTAATCCCCTCTTATTTGAATAGTAGTGCCAAAAATGTTCCATGAAAATGTGAATGGGTTTCAGGTCATGAAACTATACCATTTGAGCCTTATATCATTGTCAATAGGATGGAACCAACTTTCTAACTCTACAAATAACATGTGAAACAGAGCAATAGGTTGAAAGTTATGGCTAAAAAACCAACCATCACTCTATTTTTATGTGAACCACATTTCATGTATATTTTTCCCATCTTTTGGCACCCATTTATGTATGCATTAAGTGGGTATGGTGATTTTTATCTTTTATCGAATTATTTCTCAGATCAACAGTTTGAAAGTTTTTTGACAACTAACTAGCATTATATCTTTTTGTGAACCATGCTAGTGTATAATTTTCCACTATATTTGGGCACCTATTTCTATATGAAATAAGTGGGGATGGTGATTTTTGTCTATTATCAAAGTACTTCTCCCCAAGTGGGTGCATCTCCTTTCTTGCCTAGTCTTGTAAAATAAAAATAATAGACAACACATTTTTTGAAAATATACAAAATTAAAATAAATGCAACATTTGAAGGAGTATAATTAAAACATGACATGACATGTTTTAAAATTTAAAAATTATCCATGTAATAATCATATCATCATAGATTCACTAATGTCAGCTTTTTGGTGCCACTAACAATTTGAAAATGGAACACCAAGATGAAAGTTAAGGATAAAAATGTATTTCCAGGTAGTTTAGTGCTTTGAGCAAGCCATTTAAAATAAAATATTAATTTTCTTGAAAAATTAATTAAAAAATAATATATTAAATCATTATGATCTTATGTGCTCAATAGGCACACTTATCACAAGATTCATGGGGGTTTCACACTAAGACTTATGTGTTGTGGATATCATGCTTGACTTTCATGCCTGCACTTTCATGTCGTACCCAACTTTCATGCCCAACTTTTGTGTCATGCCCAAATTGCCTAAAATTTATACCTAACTTTCATGTTGCACTAAACTTTCATTCCTTACTTTTGTTCCTGACTTTCATGTCCTGCCCAATTTTTGTGCTAGAATTTTGTGCACAACTTTCATGCCTGACTTATGTGTCTGACTTTTGTGTCAAACATAAACTTTATGTTGGACTTTCATTACCAAATTTCATTCCTAAATTTTATGCCTAACTTTTGTGTTGTTCCCAACATTTTTGTCTACACTGTTGTGCCTTACTTTTATGCCTACACTCAAATTTCATTCTTGCAAAATAGAGGTCAAGAACTCATTTTTGGGTTAAGTGTTATATGTAAAATTTTAAGGCATAGACTTTATTGACATGATGAGATGGGTTTCAAGACTTGAAAATTCTCACAAAAAAGGATATGGAAAAATTACTACCACACCTATGATAAAATAACCATCCTCACAAACACAAGGCAGGACCCAACTAGACCACAACAAGTGAGACCAAGATTGAAGTAAAAATAGGTACTCTAATTTTGATATAAATTAGGTCATGTTATGTGATAAAAAAAAAATGGTTAATCTAATGTAAAATACTCCTAGGTATTTTTAAATTAAAGAAACATGTTTATGAACCTAGAATCTTTAGCTACGATGGTGCATCGAACATGAACAAGTTCATGAATAAGACAAGAATGGTTTCAAGATGAAATCTGATATTAACATAGATTAGTATGTGCACATGCATTCATTCCATTTTATGGACTTCACAAAGACTAAATACTATAGCCCAGATCATATAGCAAGTGAATTGTACCTTGAGATGATTACTTGGGCATTACTCCCCTACTAGCCAGGCATCCATAACCCAGATGGAGATGTCTATGATCCCACTCAAGGACTTGCTCTTATTCCATCAAGGTATCCATATCCCCAATAGAGGTTGTTTGAATCACCCAGAAGTTGAGTTTTTCAAATAATATATTATTTCTTCTATTTCTCTTTTATTTTTATTTTTAACATCTCAATTCTAGGTTGGGGACCACCATGGCAATCAAAAGGTGGAATTATATGTATTTTCACTCTAGACCTTGGCTACAATAGTTTCATCTAAGCAAACCCAAAAACCATTAAAGTGTATTTTTTGTGAGGATTAGAGAGAATATCTTCAGAAATCAAATAGTTTACCCATGATCACACATAAACATGGACAAATTTAGAACACATGCAACTATGTAAACCTTTGAGACTAAAATTGTAAGCAGAATCTTGTATCATAAAACACACACCAAAATTTAGCACCAAAGCACCACTATTTCTACGAAGTAATAGACCAACATTTTTTTTCATGATAAAAAGGTGCCAAGAGGACAAAAACAAAGTGATTTTTCAAGTTATAAATAAATATTAGTTCCTACCTAATGCAAAAACAACCAAAATAAGGAAAGAAATGAAAATAAAAAGATGCAAATAAAAAAACAAATGAAAAGAAAATAAAGGGAAAAAATATATAAAAAAGGCAAAAGTATGTACAACGTAAAGGAATGTCATACTTATGATGATGTTGACCTTTTCTCTCATGTACACTTTTTCAAATACTCTTGATTATGATTTTTTCACTCTAATAGATTTTCATTATTAAATATAATAATAGATTTACATTTAACTTGCAATAAGTACTTGGGATAAGCTATAATAAATACCTCTACCCATACATTAAATTGTAATGAGGTATAAGGGTGGGTATCAACATATACCAGAGACATTAGAAGACCCAACCTAGTATAAATGTGTTCCTTATGGAAACCAATCACCAAACCAATTATCATTTGCTCACTTTTTGGGATGGATGTTGTGGCAACATCCTCCTTGTTCCTTTTATCATCTAGAAGGCATGGGTTCTACTCTTCCCATGTCAAGGACCTTATAAATTTGTCATCAGTGGCTAAAGTATGTGGCCAGATACAATAGATTAATTCATTTTCAGATATGACTCTCACTTTCTTTGCTCCTTAATTTGGGCCACTTTGTTCATGATCTCTCATCTTAGACTTGATCACCTATAAGGCTGCAAGGAGGATGGGATCACTACAATAACCTTATTCATATTTCTCTAAGTGATCTAACTCTTTTAGCATAGGAGTAACAACATTATTTTCATCTCCCTTATGTAGGCATCCCAAATCAACATTGATCTCTTTTGCCTTAGCCACCTCTACTAATGAGGAAAGAGATAAATTATTGAAATAAACTTGATGATCTTCCTAAATTAGCTCACCAAATTTAGGAGTAATATCACATGATAAGAGTGTCTCAAATGCATAATATACATCTAGCTACTCTAGCTCTTCTATTTCATCTTCCCACTAATTAAAAGATATTTCTTATTCTTCCTGTATAAGCATCTCATTACTACTTGGGATTTTACTTGCCCATTTTCACAAGATAACTACTACAATTTCATCATCTGAGTCATCCTCATCACTACTCTCTTGGACCATTTATTGCCTACTAAATGGAACTTTCTTGATCAACATAACCACTTTAGCATTTATCCCCTTTATACACACACAGACCGCAAGTTGTGAACTTAGGATTGCAATCTCATAGTTCAACCCATGAATTGCTTATTGGGGATCTCCTAAAACAAATGACACCTGATTATTAAAACCACCAAAAGATGTTTGATCACTATAATAACATAAAATAGCTTGTTTATCATATATATAATTATCGTGATTACATGCATTAAAATCAACAACAATTTTCTCATCCATCATGGGGAGGCTAAAATGATTATAAGCTTGAGGAAATGCTTCATTATAAGGCACAAATTGGTCTATAGGCTGAATTATAGGTAGATAAGTATAATAATTTTGGGTGTAAGCACCTAACTATCCTAATGAATAAAATAGCTCAGTGTCATAACCGTGTGGTATTGATTGTTGTTCAATGATTAACAATTCTTAGTAAGTCAATATCAAGGATAGGAGAGAAGATAGAGTTCTTTGGATTAACATAGAAGTCAATGGATCCAAATTTTTTAAATAAACTTCAATATCAATCACTTCCATTTACAGGACTAGGTATTTAAATCTCCTTTATAATTTGGAAATGATTATTGAATGTGCTCACGGGTTCATTGGGCTCTTTACAGGTTGTATTAAAATGGTGATAAAGGGTAGCAAGATCAATGTGTATACTCAAATGGTTAAAAAATATATTTTAAAAGGTATCCTATGAGGTGATGCACCCATCTGATAGGTTGATATACCAACCATAAGTAACCTCATCTAAAGAATAAGGAAATAAATGAAAGGCAATATCTTTGTGTTGGATTTGAGTCTATATAACTGCCTATTTAAAGCCCTGAATGTGTTCTTCTATAGTTTGAATCCCACCATGTGTATATTTTTGGTAAAATTAATTAGGATTATTAGGTAGGTCATGAGCAATCCCTAGAATATTCACATGGCAACCACTCCCACTCATCCAAGTGAATGTCATTTGTGGGTTTAAATCATGTTGGTGTGTTGTTTAGGCATACAAAAAGGTATGGGAAGTGTAAAAAGGTGGGCACAAGATCATAAAAATGCATCGATCTAAAATATTTCAATAGGCCTTCCTTCTAATTCTAATTTACTGATGTGTATTTCAAACATGCAATAGGTTGCAATAAGTATAAAGGTTGAGCGGTAAGTTTAATACAAATGATAAGTATGAAATACTCTAAATAGACCCTCCTAGTTTCAAACTATTGATGGGTTTTTTGGCATGAAATATGTTGTTAAAATCATAAAATATGGCCACAAGACCAAAATAAATGATATCTCTCTAAATATACTCCAATTCAGCCCTCTTTCTAGCATCAATTTTTTTATGGGTCATCAAGCACAACTCACCAACTACTAAGCAGGGCATGGGTGCACCCAACCTCTCCTAAAAAAGAAACATGAAATGCTTCCCTAAGGTCTCTTTCACCAAGTCATGTCATACTAGATACCTTAATATCCCTTATGTTTACTATTCTGGTCAAGGGGCCTTTTCTGGTTCTGGAATAAGTTTTAGATAAATGGAAGATAATGTAGGTCTTGTGGTTTTATGATGACCAAAAATTGCACCCTTAGAGGAGGTTGTTCAGGCCTCTCCAATATTTATCTAACATGGGATTGCCTCTAAGCATGTGGGTTGCCTATAGTAGAGGTAAACCTCTAGGTTAAAGGGCTACCTCCTTTGATATATCTTTTAAGCTCACACACTACACTAGACCAATCACTTGTTTAGGGTGAAAATGGAATAAGGAAATTAATAGTAACTTATGTTAATGAGGTGATACACCAAGGAAGTCCACCAACATACTTGTATTTGCATAAAGAAGGAAAGTTACTAAAACTAACCTTAACTCAATGTTCTTATAGCATAAGTTATTCTCATAGAGGTAGATTGTTATGCACATCCATATGCAGGTGAAAAAAAGGTCTGATACTAGACACTAGTAATCTCTCTCACAATTTAAATACACCTTAACAAACAATACACTTCATGAGACCTATTAGAAGAGATGTTACTCACACAATGTATACAAGGGAAGAATGGAAGCAAGGAGAAATAATCTTCATCACTTTTCATCCAAGTACACCACTTGAAATACTTAGGCAATAATTACAAAGGTTAAATCAACTTTAGAATCTTTATTCAAAGGCAAAACAATATTTCAAACTAGTAGGGCTTCGCCATACTAGGTGTGTACTAGATACAAATGCCAAAATGGATTATATATATAGAGCATATGAGAGAGAAGAAGAGAAGTTCAAGAGTCCCAAGTCCAAGTGTAATGCTATGAAAACCATTTATAATACAAGAGAATGTATTGGAAAATAGGTCAATAATATGTGATGCACAAGTGTCCATCAGAGATGCATCATTCTCCTAAATTTGGCATAGAGACTCTTCATGTCTTTCTTGAAATTGCTCTTCTCAATGAGGAGTTCATTTGACTATTTGAAACTAATATATAAGTCTTTGAAACATATTTCCTAACATGAGGAGATGTAAAAAAGATTGTGACAGTCATTATTTGTTCTTCAACTGATGATCCTCTTTTTGGAAATTGTCACTCGCTCCTTGTAATTGCTCACTAGCCCTTCTAGGCTTGTCTTCACATTTTTCACTTAATATACCTCTAGTTTCTCAAGAAGGTTCATTTAAAATATGTTATATATATCTTCAGACCCTCTTTTCCTTTTAGTCTAATCTATATACTTAAATGAAAATCAATACAACACTTCTCACAATCAATCTTGATAATCACATTTCTTCTCACTATGTTATTTAGGACTACCTGCAATGAATATATTAGTAGAGGGATTTTTATGCACAACCAAGGTGAGAATTGAGTATAATGAGTTAGGAAAAGTCTCTAAACACCTTCCATAGTGATCTTCATTCATCAATCCCCTTCTGTACCTATGAAATATATCAAAACTTGCAAAAAAACCTGAATTAGGCATGTTTATACAAGTGATAGTATAGATCAATTGGGTAGAAAGGAGATTGAGGAAGTGTCAAACATGTCCAAAAAACTTTCATGTCTATTTCACCCCTCCTAGATGCATGTCCATTCATATTTTCTCCATCGGGTTTATACAAGGTTTTTACAACATTCTTGTTCTTAGTGATGATTCATAAAGGTTAGACGTCCAACCTTAGAACCAATTCCACAAATTTTGATTATAAGACCCTCCTCAGTTACCCCTAAGTTCTTGAGGCACCATGTATATGATCCGTACAGATATGAGTGAAGGAAGTTGGCCTCTCAAGCTCTCACTTGCATTTTGGATAGGTCTAAGATAGAATCAGGCGAAAAATGGCCAATTAGAGTTGTCTTCTATAAACCAAAAGGTCTAATCAACCTTGTACCTTCCCTTGAAGGCTCTCTCATGCCTTAAAAATATCATGTGGTCACAAAAGTGAAGCTAAGCACCTTGAGGGTTTAGGCCTAGTTCTAGGTGTAGTAGGCCTAGACTGTGTATTTGCATATATGACCACCTCTGAGTAGTTTTAGTGGTTTTAGGTGTCCCTCTATACTTTTTCACCTTTAAAAAAACCTTACACATCATCTCATAATGCATTTAATATCTATCATTTATCTTTTCAATATTTAAATGCTAAACTTATAGGCTTACCTTGAGTGTGGAGTGCCATCTATTTGAGACAAAATAGAGGGCATCACCCTTGTTGGTTTGACCAAAGTAAAACTATAGAGTTATTTTTTGGGTCATGATGACTCTCAGTATCAAGTCTCAAATCTTTATCACACCACTAGGGCCCTTAACATCACATATTTGTAAGACTGGCTTTTTAGACCTATGAATGGGATGATTGTATGTAGTGTTTTTGAATGACTATAGGTTGAGGTTTTATTTCAACCTTTTCTATCTCCTTTGCTTGAGAATCACATGAGGATGTGATATATCATTGTAATATTAATTTTCATGTATACATTGAATCTTACATCAATGTTTATCAACCAAGCATATGTCTCTCATGGACATGAGCTAATCTGCAATCTATAATGACTGTATCACCTGTAGGTGGTAATTAAGGAAGAATTTAAAAGTTTTATGTAGGTGTCTATATTTTCTTGAGCATTGTGTTTCTCTCATTTAGTTCCTCTGAGATCAATAGGACCATTCCATACAAATTAATGGACTCATCTCTACCTACATACCATGGTCCCATCTCTCTATCACCAACATATTATGGTGCCACTACGTATTTCAAGTTTCAAGGTTCATTTGGCTTAAAAGGCACTATAGTTATTGAATGTTCCCAATCAATATTTGTCTAATTTTAAACTTCACTCACCATCATCTTCTCTTGACCTACCATCTTATTCTCATGTTCAAATGTGATTTATATTCTTAGTTTTCAAGAAAGAAACCATCAAGTCTCACACATACCTCATTAACTTCCACCAACAAATGAAATTTTGTAGAACAGAGTCCATTTTCAGAGAAACTAAGGTAATTATTCTCATTAAGCAACTTTTCAATTTTGACTGACTATAAATGTTGCTTGAGAGTGTTCTTGGCTATGATAGTGAACATTGGGTGGCTTGAGAGCTCCATTCAAGTCATGAAATTGAATGCAACCTATGTCTTAGGTTTTGGATGGTCTTGTCACTCCCTGTATATACCTACAGGTGACTATAGGTGATTATTATATTGAAGTCTGACAAGTCTTTACTCATTGTCTTAGATTTGTTTCTCAAACAACCTTAAATTCCCTCAATGCAAACCCTCCATGGAGAAATTAACTTTCATGCTTTGAAAATTTGAACATAGGTACATTACCTTGGATATGAAGCTACTGTAGGAATATGAAACTTTGCAACTAAAAATAATTATTCTACATACCATAATGTGTTCACCCTTAGCATAAGGAGATGATCCTACTTAATTTTTATGACCACACATGCAAACCAATTTGAAAAACATATGGAATGAAGGAGCATTCTCTGAAATACTATGCACACCACTTGATTCACATAGATAACTACAATCAGATGGGAAAATTGAAGCCATTACGGTTATGTAGGCAATCTTGAGATGTTAACAATATTTGTGATTGTTCATGAAGCATAGTCCACCAATCTAAAAACCATGACCATGAAATGGGAGGTCATAAGGACTATTTTCATCCATAAAAAGCAGTCACCTTAACTCTGCTTCTCTTGTTCATACTAACTACAAATTGTTTGACTTATTTGACTTGTCCAAGATTGTGATAAGGGAGAGAGATCATTTTTCACCACTTTTGGAGCTATCAAAGTCATCTGATCTTAGGCATGGACTATGGAGATCTCAATATACCTCCCTAAATTTGTCACATGTGCCAAAACTATTATGCAATCCATACACAACTGAAAGTCTCTTTATTTTTAGATAAACTCCTTTGTACATTCAACCTGCATCATGTCAATTTCAAAATTGACTCTAACACTTTCCTAACATTAGACACATTATCCAACTCCTTGAAACACTTTTCCTTTCATGTAAAATCATACAATTTCATTAAAATGACCTAAAAGGACATAAAATGACATTAAGGACAATTAAACAAGTATGATAAAGGCTTAAACACATTATTTAACCCTCAAACATGACTTAAGATCATTTAGGACCTTGGACCATTTTAAAACCTATAGGGACCCTATGATAAATTTGAATATGCAAGGTTTTTTGACCAAATTTGACCTAGGGTCAAATTTCATCAACATTTTGGTGATTTCTTAGGGGTAGCATGCCTAGTATGCTAAGGACCAGTTACCTTATCCTCTGCTTGGGAAATGTAGTCACATATATACTACTCTTGACATTGAAATTCCTCTAAAAGGATACCAAAACTATAACAACACATAACAAGGAACAAACATAAGATAAGACAACAAAGCAAACACACTTGTGCTCTCACGAACACTTAGGGAAAACACACAAACAACTTAAGCAAACTAGGCTACGTATAAACTAACCTGAAGCAACTTTCTCCTCCTTGATCAAAATGGAAATTTTCACCATATCTTACTCCATTAGGTAAACAAATGTCTAAATCATGTTTCCTTTTGAATATTGGCTTTGATGTCTTTAATGTCTTGATGTTTACCAATTTCCTTGGCATGATCTTCAATGAAACCACAACAAATGCAAACATGTCACCTATGAAGGTGAACTCTTCTTGAACTTCAACAACCTCAATCTACTCATGATACCCCTCAACTACAACTTGACACAATGCTACCTCAATAAATCATGTTTCTTTGACTTATATGATATGTTGAATGAGACCATATTTCTTACCAATTGTAAGCTCTTCAAGGAGCTTTATATGGTCAGTCTAATCTGCATCATTATCTTCCATGATGGCATCTTGTTATACATTCTTGTGCACTTGACCTTTAACTTTTAAAATCTCTTCAAGTTCTTAGAGAATCTCAATTTGTTGATGTCAATCATCTTTGTCTTATTTCTCCTTAAGAACCACAACCTCTTCAAACTCCTCTTATTGACCATGCTCATGAATGTCATAGTCATCATAGATTATTCCATCATGTGTTTGAAAATCTTGGTGATGATCTTCAAGACTTATTTGTTCAATAGGAACCTTTCATTCCTCTTCAACAACCTCGTTATGCTCTCCTTTAAGAAATAGATTCTCAAGACCTTCATATTCATTGAACATGTGTAAATAGGTCTACCACATGTCTTGATCAAGATCCTTGTGAACAACTACAACATGGTCTATATCTTCTCTTTCTTCATTCAATAAAGTTGACTTGGGATTATCTTCACCAAGGGGAGTCCCTATAGTGAAATCTTATTCATAAACACTTGTGTCATCTTCTTGATCAACTACAAACTGAGCTTACTCTTCTTTGCTTGCCTCCTATAGGATGGGTTCTCCTTCAAGAGGGGATGAGGTGGGAGGGTGGTGAACAAGTACAAGGTTTGGATATAGATTAGGAGGTGTGATGGATGGTTCATGAATGGACATGGATATGAAAGGATACACTTGAAATAATTATTGGAGAGAGAGAAGGTTCTGTTGGGATATAAACACTTAACTTTATTCAACAACCACCTCATCCTTCTTATTATTTTCCTAAAGTTCAATAACAACTGCAACTTTGTCATCAACATTATCAATTAAGGCCTCTTTTTCACATTGAAACTCTTCTTAGATAGACCTCTAATATGGATAAGACATAGGTTCTTGAGGAGAAGGCAATGAGGCTTGAACACACAAAAGGTTTTTATTCTTATCATAAAATTCTTGGTCCTTATTCTCTTCATCCTTATTTTCCCAAGACTTCACTACTTGGTTCTAAGTTATAACTTTGAGGCTATTAGGATCTTTTGAGGTTTGAATTAGCTCTTCATGAGGATAAGATTCATGAGAAAATTGATGTGGAACATAAGAATAATCTTGAGTATGGGAGGAAGATACTTATTCTTAAAACATATTTTCAACTTCTTCATAGCCTTCTTGAGGCTCTTCAATAGCTATAATTTATCCCTCAACTTCTTGGCTTTCCCAACTCTATAACCTATCAACCCACTATTTAATATAGCATCTCATTTCATGGAATTATTCATTCATTACATAGTTAGATTCCTTCTCAACCAACCTCCATTTATTTATAAGGAATTGAACTGACCTTCTCATATTTTATATGAAATGAATAGGGATCACATCAAGCTCTTTATCCCATTTATTCATCAACCTTTCTAATTTTAGAAAATCTGACATGAGAGCCAACAAGGATTTATCTTGAGGTGTAATTAAAGTAGGATAAGGATGGGAGTAGGGGTTTTGGTATTGAACTTGGAAAGGTTGTTTAGGAACTTGATCAGGTAGATAGGGTTTTTGGGTAAGAATGTCTCCAAGAATCTGCTCTTAATAGCTTGGATTTCTTCATCAATAGCCTTAAGCTTCTCTTCTTGATAGCCTTCTTCATAAGCTTCTTCACAAGGTTGTTCAACAACTTCATAACCATATGGATAATGGATAGGCTGACCATAGGGATGATAACAACTTTCATAGGGTTGTTGAGGGATATAACATGGGTCATAACAAGGTTAATAGGGAAGTACATAGTAGGGGATCTCAACATATCCATCCATATCAACTTCATTAGTCAAATAAAATACAAGACTTGATCAAAATCTTCTACAATAGGTACCTGGGTTATTCATAACTAGTAGATTGCATTTGGAGTCACCATTGGTGTTTGCTTGAATGCTTCCAAAAACTTATAGTAGAAAGAACACACCAACAATCCTTCCACTCTTTTGGAACTCAATCCCATCAATCATGATAAAACTATTAATACCAAATATTACACCCTTGGAGAAGGTTGTTTAGGCCTCTCCAATATTTGGCTAACATGGGATTACCTCTAAGCTTGTGGGTTATTTATAGCAGAGGTAAACCTCTAGGTTAAATGGATATCTCCCTTGATATATCTTTTAGGCTCACACACTACAGTAGACCAATCACTTATTTGGGGTGAAAAGGGAAGAAGGAAACTAGACGTAACCTATGCTAATGAGGTGATACACCAAGGATAAGTCCACCATCATAATTGTATTTCAACTAAGAAGGAAGGCTGCCAAAACTAACCTTAACTCAATGATAGTCTAGTATAAGTGTTTATCATAGAGGCATATTATGATGCACATCCAAAGGTGGGTGAAAATAAGGTTTGATACTAGACACTACTAATATGTCTCACACTTTAAATACACCTTAACAAATGATACACTTCATGAGACCTATTAGAAGAGATACTACTCATACAATGCATACAAGGAATGGAAGCGAGGAGAAATAATATTCATCACTTGTCATCCAACTATGCCACTTGAAATACTTAGGTGAGAATTACAGAGATTAAATCAACTTCAAAATCTTTATTCAAAGGAAAAATAAGATGTCAAACTAGCAGGGCTTCACCATACAAGGTGTGTACTAGATACAAATGCCAAAATGGCTTGTATATAGAGAGCATAAGAGAGGAGAGAGAAGATGATAATTTCAAGAGTCACAAGGCCAAGTTTCAAGCTATAAAAACAAGTTATAATACAATATAATGTAGTGTAAAATAGGTCAAGAAGATGTCATGGAAAAGTGTCCATCAGAGATGCATCATTCTCTAAAGTTGGCATAGAGACTCTTCATGTCTTTCTTGAAATTGGTCTTCTCAATGAGGAATTTATTTGACTATTTAAAACTAATATAGAAGTTTTTGAAACATATATTCTAACATTATTAGATGGAAACAAGATTGTGAAAATCATTATCTACTCCTCAATCGATGATCCTCTCTTTGGCAATTGTGACTCACTCTTTGTAACTGCTCACTAGCCCTTATTGACTTGTCTTCACATTTGTCACTTAATTTACCTATAGTTTCTCAATAAATTTCATTGAAGATGTGTTAAAAAACTCTTCATACCCTCTTTTTCCTTTATTCTAACCTATAAACTTTAATGAAACTCAATACACCGCTTCTCACAATTAATCTTGGCAGTCACATTTCTTCTCACTGTGTTATTTAGGACTACCTGCAATGAATAGATTAGAAGAGGGATTTTCATGCACAACCAAGGTGATCACTAAGTATAAGGACTTAGAATAAGTCCCTAAACACCTTCCATAGTGATCTTCATTCATCAATCCCCTTTTGCACCTGTGAAACATATCAAAACTTGTAGAAAACCATGAATTAGGCATGTCCGTAGAAGTGATAGTATAGATCAATTAGTTATAAAGGAGATTGAGGGAGTGTTATACATGTCCAAAACATTTTCATGGCTATTTTACTCCTCATGTATGCATTTCCATTCATATTTTCTCCATTGGGTTCATAAAAGGGTTTTAGGACATTCTGGTTCTTAATGATGATTCATAAAGGTTAGACATCCAACATTAGAACCAATTCCAAAAATTTGGATTATAAGACCCCCCTCAACTACCCCTTAGTTCTTGAGGCATGATGCATGTGATTTGTATAGATATGAGTGAATTAAATTGGCCTTTCAGTCTCTCTCTTGCATTTTGGATAGGTCTGAGATAGAATTAGGCCAAAAATGGTCAATTGGAGTTGTCTTATACAAACCAAAAGGTCTGATCAACCTTATACCTTCCCTTAAAGGTTCTCTCATGCCTTAGAAATATCATGTAGTCACATAAGTGAAGCTAATCACCTTGAGGGTTTAGGCATAGTTTTAGGTCTAGTAGGCTTAGACGGTGTCTCCGCATATATGACCACCTATGAGTAGTTTTAGTGGCTTTAGGTGTTCCTCTGTGCTTGTTCACCTTCAAACCAATATTACACATCATTTCGTAATGCATTTAATCTCTATCATTTAAATTTTTAGTCTTCACATACTAAACCTGCAGGCTTACCTTGACTATGGAGTATCCTCTATTTGAGACATTTAATAGAGGGCATTTCCCTTATTGGTTTGACCAAACTGAAATTATGGAGGTCTTGTTTGGGTCATTATGACTCCCTGTATCAAGTATAAAATATTTATCACACCTTTATGTCCCTTAACATCACATATTCCCAATACTAGATTTTTAGACCTATGATTGTTAGGACTATATGTAGTGTTTTTGAATGACTGTAGGTTGAGGTTTTAGTTCAACCTTTTCTATCTCCTTTGCCTAAGAATTGCATGAGGATGTGATATATCATTATAAGAGTAATTTTCATCTAGCCATTCAATCTTACATCATTTTTCATCAACCAAGCATATGTCTTTCAAGGGCATGAGCTAATTAATCTACAGTCTATGTTGACTATGTCACCTATAGGTGGAAATTAGGGAAGAAGTTGAAAGTTTTATGTACATGTCTATATGTTTTTGAGCACTTTGTTTCACTCATTGGGTTCCTCTCATATCATTAGGACCATTCCATATAACTAAATGGACTCATATTTGCCTGCAAACCATATTCCCATCTCTCTATCACCAACATACTATGGTTCCACTGTGCATTGCAAGTTTCTAGGTTCATTTAGCTTAAAAAGCATTATAGCTATTGAATGTTCCCAGTTAGGATTTTTCTAAGTTTAAACTTCACTCACCATCCTCTTTTCTTGACTTAACATCTTCTTCTCATGTTCAAATTTGATTTCTAGTCTTAAGTTTCAAGAAAGAAACCATCAAGGCTCGCATAGACCTTATTAACTTTCACCAATAGATGACATTTTGTGGAATAGAGTCTTTTTTTGGAGAAACTAAGGTAGTTGTTCCAATTAAGAAACTTTTTAATTCTGACTGACTATAGATGTTGATTAGGAGTGTTCTTAGCTATGCTCTATTCAAGTCATGGGTGGCTTGAGAGCTCCATTCAAGTAATGAAATTGAATGCAACTTATGTCTTAGGTTTTAGATGGTTTTTTCACTCTTCATACATATCTACAGGGGATTGTATGTGACTATCATATTGAAGTTTGACCAGTCTTGACTTATTATCTTAGAGTCATATCTCAATCAACCTTGAATTCCCTCAATGCAAACCCTCCATGGAGAAACTAACTTCTATGCTTTGAGAGGTTAAACATAGGTACATTTTCTTGGATATGAAGCTACTTGTAGGAAGATGAAACTCTATAATTTAAAATAATTGTTCTTTAGACCATAATGTGTTCACCCTTAGCATAAGGAGATGATCCTTCTTACTCTCCATGACCACATGTGCAAACCGGTTTTAAAAACACGTGGAATGAAAGAACATGATCTAAAACACTATGCACACCACTTGGTTCACATAGACAACTGCAATCAGATGGTAAAACCAAATCCATTGGGGTTATGCGTGCAGTTTGAGATGTTAAAAATCTTAATGATGTTAGGAATATAGAACATAGAGCAATATTAATGAAATAAAGATGGAAATAAAATGTAGAAAACACAACATAATAGAGACATAGATTTAATGCAGTTCACCTAATATGGGATACGTCCACACAAAAACATCTAGTTCTTCTCTTATTCAGTATAATAAATGAAGGTAAAAACCTGTAATACATATATTACAATATCATTTTCACTCACACATAATATGCCATCATGATTACAATGCCCTCATATCAAAGGAGGGTTACATATTGGGGAAAAAATGCACCAACATAATTTTTACCATTAGATATGTGACCTAATAGTTCCACCCCACTAGACCCTCATGGTGAGCATAGTGGGGGGGCATTTCCCCCACATACCCCATGTCAGGAATTGGGAAGTCTAATAAGATCAAGATCCACCATCCAATAATCTCCCACTTGGAGACTGATTGTTGCAACTCCACCACTACAAATCTTCCTTAGACCCTTTTTTTTTAAATTTGACCCTATCATGTTTCTCATCTTCCTTTTTATCCTTAAAGACCTATTAAAGCTAAAAAACTCTGAAGCTTCTCCTTTTTGACTACCTTTGTTAGCATATCTACAAGATTTTAACTCGTATGGATCTTCTCCAACTTCAATTGACCATCCTCCAAAATTGAACGAATGAAGTGATACCTAAGTTGTATATGTTTGGTTCTTGAGTAGAATGTTGAGCTCTTTGCTAAATGAATCAAACTCTGGCTATCACTATACAACCTGTAATCTTCCTAATTTTGCCTCAACTCTTCCATGAATTATTGCATCCATATCATCTCCTTGCTTGATTTTGTATCCACAACATATTCTACCTCTGTAGTTGACAAAGCAAATATCTTCTACAATTTTGAAATCTAACTAACTATTGTGTCACCGATAATGAATACATAACCTTTGGTGCTCCTTATACCATCGAAATCTCTAACCATGTTTGCATCAACATATCTTTGTAAGGTCGCATCTGACCCTTTATAACACAAGTGTCTATTAGTGGTCCCTCTCAAGTACCTGAGAATCCACTTGACTACATCCTGATGCTCTTTTTTTGAATTATTCATAAACCTGATGACAACTTCCACTACATGAGCAATGTTTGGTCTAGTACACACCATAGTATACATTAAACTTCCAAATCTTTAAGCATAGGGCACTTTGGATATGTAATTGATTTATTCTTTCATTTTAAGACACTATTCCTTGCTTAATTTTAAGTGCCCTCCCAAATTTATACTCATAGGTTTTGTCTCTTGCATATTGAACCTGACTAACACCTTATTGATGTACTCTTCTTGAGACAATGTCAATTTTTTATGTTTCCTTTCTCTTGTTATTCTCATACCAAGGATTTTTTTTGCATCACCCAAATCCTTCATTGTAAAATAATTTACTAATTTTGTTTTGAGATCATTTATATCACACATGTTAGACCCTACAACAAACATGTCATCTACATACAATAAAAATATAATATAGTTTCCATTATCTAATCTCTTAAAATAGACACAGTGGTTAGAATGACATCTATTATAACCTTGTTCAATCGTAAACATATCAAATTTAAAATATCACCACCTTAGATATTGTTTTAGGCCATACAAACTCTACTTCAACCTGCACACCATTTTCTACTTACTTTTGACATTGTATCCCTGTGGCTACTCCATATATATTTCCTCCAAGTCATC
Organism: Torreya grandis; assembly: GCA_037957365.1. Taxonomy (NCBI): domain Eukaryota; kingdom Viridiplantae; phylum Streptophyta; class Pinopsida; order Cupressales; family Taxaceae; genus Torreya; species Torreya grandis. The sequence goes on along the minus strand of JARHVA010000026.1, from coordinate 4,992,528 downwards.
ATGAAGAAAGGAAGTCTTCACATCTAACTGTTCAAGGTGTAAATCTTATGTTGCTACCAAATTTAAAATAGTTCTTATGGAATTAATTTTAACAACTAGAGAAAATATTTTGTCAAAATCTATGCCTTTCTTTTGTGTAAACCCCTTTACAACAAGTATGCCCTTGAACCTCTTTTTTCCTCCATCTTCTTCCTTCAACCTATAAACCCATTTATTCAGTAATGTTCTTTTACCTATAGGGAACTAAACCAAATCCCAATTTTTATTATGTACCAAGGAGTCCATCTCCTCTTTTGGGCCTTGCTCCCACTTCTTTCTAGTTTTTACCTACATTGCTTCTTCATATCTTTTGGGCTCACCACCATCAATCGATAATAAATAATAAAGTGAAAGAGGGTATCGTGTAGGGAGTCTACTTACTCTAGTAGATAAGCTAACTACACTTTTAGGAGTTTGAGGTATTTTTTATTATTATTTTTGCACATTCTAATTTTTTGACACTTTTGGAATTTCATTCCCAATGATTTCATCAAGTATTGCATATTTTATATTTGGATTTTCTTGTTTCTTTCATTGTAACTAATCTTTGTACATGACCTTCTCATAAAATATCACATCTATACTCCTAATGATATTGTGATTTTCAAAATCCTATAAATGGTAACCAAAATCATTAAATCCATATCTAATAAAAGTACATTTCTTGTATTTTACTTCAAGCTTCGTTCTATTTTCTTTATCAATATAGACAAATACTTCATAACGGAAAGTCTTTAAAAAAGGAATGGTCTACCTTTTTACCTATCCATACTTCTTCTATAATGCCACCATCTTAAGGACTTGAAGACCCTCTGTTTATTAAGTAAATAGTAGTATCCATAGCATCTACCCAAAACTATAAGGGCAACCCTGCATGCAATATCATATTCCTTGCATGCTCCATGATTGTCTTGATCATCCTTTCTAGCACACCATTTTGTTGTGGTGTTCTTGCAGCCATCTTCTCTCTACAAATCCCGTGGGATGACCAATAATTATCAAAGTCCTTGCTACAGTATTCACCTCTATTGTCTGATCTGACACACTTCAACTTATTTCCTATCTCATTCTCAACCAAATCTTTCTATTTCTTAGAAGAATAAAAAACATCTAATTTTTTTTGTATGCAATAAACCAAAGTTTTTCTAGTTGCATCATCAATAAAAGTAACATAATAAGAAGATCCACCAAGGTATGATACCTAAGCTGATCCCCATATGTATTTATGTACAAGCTCTAACTTTTCATCCTTATTTATCTTCCTAACTCTGATAAATTTGACTCTCTTATGTTTTCTATACAAATAGTGCTCATAATAATCCAAATCCACCACCTTTAAATCTGGAAACAAATTCTTTGAGTGGAGAACTTGCATCCCCTGCTCACTCATGTGCCCAAGTTTATGGTGTCATAATTTTGTATTCACTTATAGAGAAGATAAAGCAATAGAAGAGTCAACATTACCATTATATAAATATAATGTACCTACCTTCTCTCCTTTTGTTATTACCAGTGATCCTTTAGTGACCTTCCATGATTTTTTTATAAATGTAATTGTACAAATCTCACTTCTTAGTTTCCCTACTAAAATTATATTTATTCTCAACTCAAAACCATGCCTCGACTCTTTCAACAACCATTTCATTCTATTCTATAATTTTATCTATATCTTACCCCTTCCAAAAAATTTACAGGGTTCACCATTACCCAAATAAACCTATCCAAAATCACCTTGAACATAGTCTTAAAAATATTTCCTATGGGGTGTAGCATGAAATAAAGCCCTTGAATCTAATACCTAAGAATCATGAATATTACTAAAGAAAATATTAAAGAATCTTGTAACACATCACCTGCTACATTTGCTTCTTTATTTTTATCTTTTTGTCCATCTCTTTATTTTCCTTTTTGAAACCAAAAATCTTTCTTCAAGTGTCCTTTCTTCCCACAAATATAGCACACCAATGTTCCTATGAATTTGGATCTACCCTTCTTAGACATCCCATGACTCCCTAGGCCCTTTCCTCTATCCTTTTATCTTCCCCTATTCTCCATAGTCAAAACATTACTCTATGTCTCACTTGTGCTTTTCCATCGCATTTCCTTGTTAAGAATACACCAATAACATCATCAAACTTTAAAGTGTTTGAACTAGAGATAGAATTACTCACAACCATGACCAAGCCATTCCAACTTTCTGGTAATGAGAATAGAATCAAAATATCCCTAACCTCATCATCAAAGTTTACTCCTACAGAGCTTAACTAATTTGTGATCGTGTTAAATTTATTTAAATAATCAGCAACAGACCCACCTTCTGACATCTCCATATTGAATAAATGCCTCATAAAAAATACCTTATTAGAGGCTAAGGGTTTTTCATACACTTTATCCAATGCCTTTATCATATCTATTATTATCTTTTCTTTTAAAATATTGAAGGCCACTGATGTTACTAGGCACATCCATGTTGTTCCTAATGCCTTTCTGTTAAGAACCTCCCATTATTCAACCTTCATAGTTTTTGGCTTCTTTGTTATTTCACCCAATGGTAGGAAAAGATCTTTCTGATATAGATATTCCTTCATTTACATCTTCCATATCTGGTAGTTTTGGTCATTGAACTTCTCAACCTTAAACTTGCCTTCTTCTACCATTGCTCCCACTTGACCCAGGGAACCTCTTTTCCTACGAGTTTATCTCCTAAATAAACCTTCAGCTCTGATACCAGTTATTAGGAATATAGAACATAGATCAATATTAATAAAATAAATATGGAAATAAAATGTAGAAAATGCAACACAATAGACACCTAGATTTAATGTGGTTCACCCAATATGAGCTACATCCACATAGAAATAGCCAGTTCTTCTTTTATTCAATCTAATAAATGAAGAGAAAAACTTGAAATACATCCATTTTAATATCCTCTTCATTCACACACATTGTGCCATCTTGATTAAAATGCCCTCATATCAAAGGAGGGTTACATATTAAGGCAAAAAGTGCACCAACATAATTTATACTATTATATCTATGACCTAATAGTGAATGGTCTAGATTCATTATGAAATTACAATATTTTATAATGTATTTTTCATAAAAATTTATAGAGGGGAGCATTTCCCCCCTCCCACACCCCCCCCAACAAGAACTAGGCAATCTAATAAGATCAAGATCCACCATCCAACAAGTGATTGTTCATGAAGCATACCCCACCAATCTAAAAACCATGACCATGAAATGGGAGGTCATAAGGACTATTTTTATCCACCAAAAGCATTCACATTAACTCTGCTTCTCCTGTCTTTACTAACTACAAATTGTTTGACTTTTTTGACTTGCCTAAGAGAGCGATGAGGGAGAGAGCTCATTTTTCACCATTTTTGGAACTTTTAAAGCCTTTTGGATATCAATAAACCTCCCTAAATTAGTCACATATGCCAAAACTATTATGCAGTCTATACATAACTAAAACTCCCTTTTTTCAGATAAACTCGTTGTTTATACATTGAACCTGCATCATGTTAGTTTCAAAACTAAATCTAGCACTTTCTTGATGTCCGACATATTAGCCAACTCCTTGACACACTTGTCCTTTCATGTAAAATCATATAATTTCATTAAAATGACCCAAAAGGACATAAAATGACATTAAGGAAAATTGAACAAGTATGACAAAGGCTTAAACACATTATTTAACCTTCAAACCATGCATTAAGCTCATTTAGGAACTTGAACCATTTTCAAACCTATAATTACCCTATGATAAATTTGAATATGTAGGTTTGTTTGACCAAATTTGACCTAGGTTCAAATTTAGTCAACAAGTTTCTTTCCCAAGAAATCAACATAGGTGGATTTAGCATGAAAACATAGTTGATTTAAAACATATCCATCACATATATATTCAATAGTGCATAAATAATGATAAATAAGGGTTTGCAATTGAATTAGAGCCTTTAAGTGTAGATTGCATTCATATTTTAACCTACCTACTCTAACATACTAATAAATAAGAGTAAAATATAAGGGAAAAGGAGAAATAGTAAGCATGTTTTACAGTGAAGGTAAATCCAATTCATTCAATTAAATGGCATCCATGGAATCAATCTATTGCCTTAATAATATGCAAACATCCATGATCAAAAATGATTCATGAGTATGAGGGTTCTATCTATGAAGAAAAATCACATACCATATACACATGCAAGAAATGAATAATAGTATTCACAACCTTTGTATTAAAGATATTGTTTAAAAGTCACAACATTGGATCCACCATAACCACATGAAATATGGAAAAATCCTTCATTACAACATTGCTCATAGAAAAATATAGCTAGAAAAATAATATTTTTTAAGAAAATAAGTGGTTTGGTCATCTATTCTAATGCAAAATGCTAAATGGACTAGCCTTTTACAAAGCCACTCAACTAGCCATATATAACATTTTTGTTCTGTTGACCAAAAAGGGGGGTTTATTTCAAAAAGTGGTTGAATATATTCAATGTGACTTACCCACCAAAGGGTGAAATTCAAGGAAGATGGGTGTCACTAGCACCAGAGGCTGAAAAACATTAATTGTAGTGGTTGGTTATTGTAAATACATCATGAACAGTGCATTCCCCTCTTGTTTGAGCTAGTAGTGACAAAACTAAGCCACAAAAATGTAAATAGGTTTTAGGTCATGCAATTATACCCTTCAAGCCTTGTATCATTTTGAATTTTATGGAACCATCTTTCCAATGCTATAAATGACATGTGAAATGGAGTAATGGTTTGAAAGTTATGGTTTAAAAACTACTCAACACTCTATTTTTGTGTGAATTATGTTGCATGTATATTTCTACACTCTTTTGGTGCCTATTTCTATATGCATTAAGTGGGGATAATTATTTTTGTCTTTTATATAATTACTTCTCTCCAAGTGGGTGCATCTCCTTTCCCACCCAATATTGTAAAATAAAAATAATAAAAATCACATTTTTTGAAAAATATGCAGAATTAAAATAAATGTGACATTTAAAGGAGTATAATTAAAACATGACATGACAAGTTTTAAAATTTAAAAATTATCTATGAAAGAACCATGTCATCACAGATTCTCTAACATCATATAATAATTTATTGGAAAATTAATTAAAAAAACAATATATTAAATCATTATGTACCTTTGTTTTCAATATGCACACTTAGCACAAGGTTCATGGGGGTTTTGTGTTAAGACTTATATGATGTGGCTCTTATGCTTGACTTTCATGCCTGTACTTTCATGTCACACCCAATTTTTGTGCCCAACTTTTGTGTCATGCCCAAATTTATTTCCTATACTTTCATGCCCAAATTTTGTGCCTAAATTACATTCCCAACTTTCATGTTGTGCCCAAATTTTATGCCTTACTTTTGTGCCCAAATTTCATATCGCATCCAACTTTTATGCCCAACTTTCATGCCTCACTTTCGTGCCCAAATTTTTTACGTAACTTTCATGTCATGCCCAAATTTCATGCCCAACTTTCATGTCATTCCCAAATTCCATGCCTCACTTTCATGCCCAAATTTTATGCCTAACTTTTGTGTCACACCTAACTTTTGTACCTACACTTTTGTACCTTACTTTTACACTTGCACTTTTGTACCTCCACTCAACTTTCATGCCTATAAAATGGAGGCCAATAACTAAGTTTTGGACTAAGTGTTATATATTAAATTTTATGGCACAAACATGGTTGATGTGATGGGATGGGTTTCAAGACTTGAAAATGCACACAGACTACAATATGGCAAAATTACGACCACACAAATGATAAAATAACCAGACATGCAAATACAAGACAAGACCCAAATGGACCATAGAAAGTGAGACTAAGATCAAAGCAAAAAGAGGTACCCTAATTTTGGTATAAAATAGCGTGTGTTGTGCAAGCAAAAAACACACACTTTGTGTTCTTGGCCATTAATTGTAAAATCTTTTGGTTGAGTCATGTAAACTCTTTCTTTGAGATCACCATTTAGAAAACAATTTTTATGTCCATCTAATGAAATTTACATTTATTTTGTGTTGCTAAATCTGAAAAAAAAATTAATCAAAGTAGCCTATTTCATTGTTAGTAAAAAGGTCTCCTTATTGTCAATTCCTTCTATTTTAGCATATCCTTTTGTGACAAACCTTGCTTTGTGTTTATCAGCTAAGCCATTTACTTTGTAATTTTTTTAAAATACACACTTGTAACCAATGGGTTTTAAATTGAGTAGAGGATAAACTAACTCCCAAGATCCATTCTTGACTAAGGCATCATATTTAATTTTCATATATTTTCAACTTGTTTGAAGGATCTTGGTTATGAGCAAAAATCAATTTTGAATTCTTCTTCTGGATGGTTTTACAATGTAAAATTCTATAGCTTATCTTAAATATATTCTAGGAACTTCTCTATTTGTTGTGTGGCTATGTGTGTACTTCAAGTGATTGTTTTCCCAACTTCATCAAGGTTGACATATTTCAATGTTTGTGTGGCCCATTTTGACAAATTATTTTGTTTTCTATGAACCAACTAGTGCCTCATTTTCTTGATCTCAAGAGCTTTCATCTTCTAATGAAAGTTTAATTTCTTCAACAGGGAGAGTTTAATTCTAAATTATAAGAGATAATATTGATTGAATTGATTCCCAATTACATTCACCCCGCCATTGTTTGGAATCTCCATATCATTCTCCTTGAAAACATCAAATTTTGCAAATTTCTCAAGTTGACTCAATTGTCAATCATCATTGGTTGTGTCCTTTGTGGTTTCATAGTAAATGACATATATTGCAATTAGAATTTTTTTCAATCAAATATTCTATAATATTTTGAGGATTCTAAACATCCCAATAGGATGCATTTTTTACTCATGTGGTCCAACTCATTGCTTTTCTCCTTGGGAGTAAATGTGTAGCATATGGATCAAAAAACACAAAGATGATGCATTTAAGGAATGTGACCACACCAAACTTAATATGTATTATTCATTTGAAGAGTTTTTATGGTGACCTGTTGTGAAGATAGACTATTTTTTGAGATATTTCTACCTAGATATGCATATTTACTCCTTTGAAATACAACATTTCTTGAACCATTTCATCACAATTTGCTTCATCCTATCAACTACTCCATTTTGTTAAGGAGTCAAGGGACTGTGAGATGATTATTGGTTCTAATTTTCTTGAGATATAATGCAAACACGTTTACTATGAATTCACCACCATTATCAATCTTTAGTATCCCAATATGGGATTGTGTTTCATTTTCAACCATTGTTTGGAACTTTTAAAAAGTTTTGAAAGCTTCTAATTTTTATTTCTTAAAATAGATTCAAGTCAATTTGATATAGTGATTAATGAAAAAAATGAAGTAATAATGACCACCAATAGAAAAAATTGGTGTATTACACAAATCTGATTGAATTAAATACAATTTTATTTCACCTTTTCAATCTGATTTTTGAAATGGTTCTCTTTAGTGTTTAGCCAATATGCATGCTTCATATTTTTGAATATTTTTGGGTAGATTTGGAAACCTTAAAATACCTTATTTTGCATTATTTTAATTTTTCCATGTTTTTATGCCCAAATATAGCATGACTTAAAATACTTGTTGACATTCCTCCTTCAACGAGATGAGTAAAATTTCTTGAAATTGAAATTTCTTGAATTTGAAGGCTCGCCTTTGAGTTTCAATAAATTTCCTTACTCAAATCCAATCAAAATAAATACATTATCACATTTTATTTTGATGTTTACCTCTCCATAGCTATACAAAATGGAGTGGCCTTATTGTCTAAGTGTCACCAAGGACAACAAGTTTCATTTTAGTTTAAGAAGTTATAAGACATTATGGAGAATGAAGTTTAGAAACCATGGTGAATTGAGTCGAATTGTCCCCTTTGCTTTAGGATGTAGCCTTGTTATATTTGTCAAATATATCAAACCAAATATTTGTTCCTGAAACTCCTCAAAGAACTCCATTTATAAAGTCATGTGTTGTGTGGCACCAATCTCTAAGACCCAACTATCATCCCAAGTTAAATTCACCAAGGCATTATTGACTTCATCTAAAATAGAAAGCACTAATTCAATTGTGAATTGACTTGATGCTAGTTCTAAGATTTTCTTTTTATCCTTATTTGCTTCTTTTTGTTTTTAATCAACCTCAATCTTATCCCATGATGTTTTTCATTCATGAGCCTCATGACTCCATTTTATTCCACAATGCTTTTACAAAATAATTTTTGTATGCCATTTTGCTTTGCATGACGTTGACCATTGTTTATGTCAATTTGTCTACCTGTTATTCCATTTCTTCCTTTCCCCTAATAATTTTCTTCATTATTGGAAGAGGAATCCTTATTGGAAAATATTACCTTTTGATGAAAATAACAAACACTTCCTCTTATGGTTTTAGCTTTTAATCCAATGGCCTTTTCTATGTCAGCCACCTTTTCAACCACTTAATAAAAAGTGAGTGTCTTCAATTGATTGATTAATTGCAAGAACTAAAAATAATTTAAATATGTGGGAAGAATATATTTTATGAATTCAATCATATATACATCAATTTATGAATTGGAAGCTTCAACATCATGCTTGATTGCACATTTTTCTGAAGCTAGACTCATTACATTACCAGTTTTCAACTCAAGGTTGAACAATTTCAATTGAATTGAAATTGTATGTATAATTTTGAATGGGAATAATATAAATCTTTTAACTTGTTAAATTATTCTCATGGTGTGTTCCACCTTTGTATGTGACAAAAAAATCTACATCAATTGAGACCCTTATCAAGGCCAATTCTTAAGAATTTTTATGCTTTGAAGTTTGTGATTATATTTTTTTTGTTGGTTCAGTTGGTTGTGTGTCTCCATCACAAATGTTGAACCAAAAATCATTGAAGATGAGAGTATTCTAAATTTGTGTAGACCATTCCAACTAGATGTCCTTCCCAGTCAATGTTGTGCCAACTATTATTACAATTGAATGCATTTATTATCAGAGGGAGATGGATTAGTTCCTCATCACTCTAATAGTTTTATCTTTCTATATACCACCAGACCAATATACCAAACCTATTAGTATGCTCACCATTCCTATACACCCATCAATATGTGGAAGAATTTTGTCCTTTTGATAAACTAGGCATTATGCGAAAGAGATGTTAAAACACGTGAGAGCTTAGTGATACATGACACTTAGGTAGTATGTGCAAAATATTCATATTATCAATGACACCTACTTAGAGATAAATCCTTGTAAGCCAGTTTAACTTCCTTATAGGATTTACATCTAATGACAAAGATGGATGGGTAATGGAGGAAAATGGGAAAATGAAAATTTTGTCCTTATTTCTCACTAATGATTTATAGGGTCAAAACCTCAAATGATGTTGTTATAGCTATGTTAAGTGTTGGACACAATATTTCAAACATGATGACTTTAATAGTAAATGTGAACTAGAGGCACCACATTAACTGAACAATGTGTTTGCATATTTTGTTTTGATTTTGTGTTTGTTTACACCAAAATGACTTATTTTTAAATATTTAAATAAGTCATTAATCCTAAAAAATGAATATATAATTTTTTTTAAATAAAATCTTTAAAAAATATTATTATTTTTCAAAAATTAAAATGAAACTTAGCTTTTGAACTGCCCAAACATGAGATAAAATATGAGTGGTGATGTAGGAAGAGGTTTTGAATAGAATCCTATGAATTGAAATCTGAATATGTGCCTAAGCTAATCTAAATCACCAAAACCAATCTAAATCTTAGCTTAAATAAATCATAGTTTTTTTAATTACTATTGATAAATATTGTAGTTTTTTAATTACTATTATTATAGAAGGTAAGGTGACAAAGAGTTCATGTTTTTATGCATAGTTTCAACACTTTAATACTAATATCTCTATTTTATATATGCCATTCAATAACAAAATGAATAAAAATCAATGTCAAAGCCTTATGTTTGTTGTAGTAGCACCATATGCCTAGACCATGCCAATAATTATTTTTTATTAGTTATTTCTACAATCATAGATGATTAATGAAAGTAATTCCAAAAGTGGGTGTTACATAAAGTAACATAAAATGTGGGAATAAGAATAAGAAAAGGATCATGTAACTTGGGATAACAATTTGTATTTGGAGGACGAGAAAAAAATATTGAGACTAAGTATACGACTGAGGATTAGGATTTGTAGTGGGAAAAGTAAATTGGAGGATGAAAATAGCATATGATCTAATACTAATGTTAGGAAAGGAATGGAATGCATAAAATCAACAATGAAATCTGGTGCAAACATGTTATTCTCAAAATTCTTTTGATCAAATTTTCCCAATTTTAGTATCAATAATAAATTTTATTTGTTAGGGTTAAGTGTCAAATTTGTATGTAATAATCCAAGAATAAAAATACTTAAATCTAATAAGTGTTCCACATTTCACTTATGTTCCCCACATGCCTAGAAGATAAGGCTAGCCAAACTTTCTAGGTGCACCAGATACAAAAATACATCTCAATGAGTAACAACATAACTCCACCCCTATTGCACCCACATGGTCAACCCAATCTAATCTGATGAGTGCAATGAAAATGAAGCATAATCATCAAGAGGTGCCTTTATTGACAAATTATATGGTAATACCATGGACATGAATTTAAAGATTACCTTAAAAGAAACCTATGCTAAAATGAGCATCAAGGTCAGACAAGATTTTGAGGACAAAAACCCATAAAAGCATCTCACAGACATCAATGATATGTGTTTGAAACACAAAATAAGAGGCATGTCAAAGCTCCCAAAAAACTTCTATAGGTCATATTTCAATGAATAATTCTTAGACATAGTCACCCTTCTCAATAGGGTGGTGGGTAAAAACATGACTATGGAATTTCATCATTGGATTTTCATGGCTATGAGCATCATATGCAATGTAAAATAATATATTAATTGATTTAAGATCATAAATGACACTCTAAATTAGAAATAGTCTCACCCAATCAACTATTGAAGGCCTAGAAATAAAGGTTCATGATTTCTACCCATAATTAACCTTGGAACAAAGTAACAAACACTTAATAGGAGTTAATGAAGCCTTCACCATGAGAGTTTTTTAGCCATTAAATAAATATTGAGGAGCCAAAAATTTATATGAGGCATATAATCTATCATACCAATACATAATTTGCTTCATTTAATTCCAAAAACTATCCTATATCAGAGTAGGAGGATTAAAATTTTGTCTCTTAAGGCTCCCAAGTCTATAAAATCATAAACTATTGTTGATTAAAATGTGTAGACAACTCGTCAAGGTACATAAAATATGTAGGTAGAATAATGTGATAGGTGTAATGTTTCTAATCACCTTGGGTTGTTATACTTATAATAATTCTATGGATGCCCAAAATATTGAAGCTTTAATTGTTTAGTTCATGATGCATCCTCACATGAGAAGATCTTATTTTGATAACAAAGGATATGTAAAATCACATCTTAAAATTGGACCCTCATATGTGCACAAACCACATCTGGAAGATTATTAGGTTAATTATGTGAATGATTATGAAGTGCAAATATGTGATTGGGTTCAACTAAGTTTAAATACAAACAATGTCTCACTACCACTTTGGTTTAATAAGAAATGATCGATGATGGGAGTGAATTTATTGTCCCATATTATACTAAGAGGGTCATATCCTCACTTCTACTAGTAATAAACTAGTATACAAGAATGTTGACTAATCTACAACTTCAGACCAAGATAGTGTTAACAAGATCAATGAAATTATTTAATGATAAACTCACAAAGTTCACATAAGTCAACAACTCAAGGAGAGAAAAATCCTCTATCCCACCAAGTTAAACTCCCACATCGGTCCCAAAATCATATGAAAAAGGTAGTTTTGTCACCATATCTTACCCACCAGCTATTGTAAGAGGTGTTGGAGGTGGGGAAGATCTAAATCAGCCCAAGCAACTGAGTAAGACCTCTGGTGAAGGTTATTCTATAGTGAGGAAGTTTCAAGCCAAATATTTAATGCAACTACAGTCATCCTCCTCCATGAGAGGTGATACATATTTATTTATTGATAACACCATGTAGAAATATATTTCCTCTAGTTAGGGATTAGACCAACCAATAACTATCAGTTTTGTTTCAACTTATACACGAGGCACTAGCTTCTCCCTTTATTTAATCTTATCCTCAAATTTTACATCTACCACATTATACACCACTAAGGTGGCCTACACCACCATCTATTATGAATAACTTGGGATGATAGATGATTAATTTTAGTGACACTAATTTTCAATAGATGCAACCATTGATTGGAAAGAAGAAGAAAGTGGTTGATGTGAAATTTCTTGTATTTAATGTTGTGGAAAAACTCATAGTGATTCCTCCTCTAAAGAAGTTCAAAACCACTTCAAGGTTAGTTTTTGATCCATATGGAGCTTGATTCATATAAATTGTTGAACCAAACATTAAAAATAATGAGGAGTAAATGACTATGTTAGATTATAATTTTAAAATAATATCATTAAGTATAGCCACTCATGAGAGTGACATGCATAAACTTTAAGAAACTACATAAAAATGATCAAATTATTTGAGCAAGATGACCTTACCCAAGAAAATTTTAAGGATTAGGTATGACAAGTTTTAGGTTATGTAAGTTATCCTTTGAATATATTGGAGGCTCCAATAGTTCCTTAGGTAGACATTCTAACTAAAGTACATGGCATTAGGAGATAGGCCATCTCAACTATAATCCAATACAATAGTTATGGAAAAACTCTTGAGGCTTTGATTGAATATTTTTTTATAAATGGTCTAAAATATATTGAAGAGATGATAAAATTGTATAAGAAATTTGAATAAGATCAAAATAAGATTGATCACCAACCTTAAGGTCATTAAAAAGAGCTAAGGTTGTGTAAAATCATGAAATAGGATAGCGAAGAATGCCAACCACATATGTAGAACTATTGGTCAAAGTGGGCATTTATGATAAGAAATAAAATGATCTCTCCTATGATTGGTTGGAGCATATTCTACATAATATGTAAGTGTTGAATAAAGTAATGAACAACCTAAAATATTTGAAAATTTGAGGAGAGAATATGACTAAAATTTGTTCAAATGTGAGGAGCTTATAGTGTGAATTTATTAAAGAAGATTCTCCCAAGTGATATACAATGAATGAAATCAAGAATCAATTTAAAAAATTAATCAAGGAATAACTATTTAAATAAGGTTCCTTTAATGTTCCATTCTTGAATATACTAAGTGAATTTCAAGCCTCGTTTGACGAATCAAATCCTTAGTTAGCTAACTTTATAGAGACCCCCAATATGATGATGATTGTATATGATATATGGTTGGTACATTGTAATAATATAGTGATTCCCAAAAGAAATTTTATTGTTGAGGTAATGAAAAGATTTACAAATTTCAAAGAATCACAAGAGAAATGGAAGGTTGTTGGTCATATTGTCACCCTGCCACCAATGCTATCAAAAACATATTCTTCTTTAGAGAAAACATCTTAGGGAACATTCCATTTCTTTCCTGACTTATTTTGCTCCTATTTTTCTTTCATAAAATATAAAAATATAATAGGTTAAAAATTGGAATTTGAAGGGTTATCCCTTTCCCTCCTACATCTATAAATAGGAGAAATGGCATTTGTACAAAGGGTTTTTTGATGTTCATTATAAGCTTGGCTTGAAAGGAACAAAAAGGAAACTTTATGTTTAGTCTTATATTGGGAATAGAAAGGAAATTTCAAAACTTTGTTTCTTTTATTTTTCTTTGTGTATCTATGTTATTCCTAATTTTAATGCATATATCTCAACTCTCAAGCAACATTTTTTTCATTTTCAAACTATCAAACTAATTTTACAATCTTTCTTGTCATGCATAGGATAAGATATACATTTACTTGTCTATGTGTGATGCTTCATCTTCCTTCTTTTATATTTTTATTTCAAATATGGGAGGAAATAAAACCCAATATCATATTCTACTTGTAAATATTGTAAATATGTTTATTTTAGTATTCTATTTTCAATAAAGGAAACCTCCCCTTAGAATTTAGAAGGCACTTTTTCCCTTTCACTATTGTGAGATATAATTTTTTTTCCTAATGCCAAATATTTTTCCAATAGTAGTTTTTACCCACCATGGGGCAAATTTCAAGCATTATCATGTTACCCATAAAAACCTAGCACCAACAATCCATAAAGTTTGTAAGGTGAGGTGTTTTCCCTAATCATCAAGTGTTAGCTAGACAAGAATCACTTTTCTATAGTTAACTTTGTCATCCTAGTTTAAAAGAGATTCACAAGATTCAATAAATGTAGAGGTGCCTCTCACCTATTCTTTGAGTTGCAATAAAACTTATTTTTTAAACTTTATCCCTAGAGGATAAGAAGAGTGGATCCAATATTTAATATAATGTTATCTCTACCCAATATTTTAATCCCCAGATACATAAATTTCCAAGTTATGGTAGTTGTACCAATACCTTGTGGTCCATAGATTAGACCATTGGCTCTAGCTACTCAGCTTCATGAATTTCCCAAGGGGTCAATGAAAATTTTTCCCAAGTTTATTGTTGTTTGAAAAAAACATCTGGATTAACATATAAAGGATTTTTTCTCTTCTTGTAGTATTTTTTGCATGGAACATGAACATGTGTCAATCATATTGTTTGTTGAAACCCTTGGTAAATGAATAGAAGAATGGTTTAACCATTTTTAACCTGGTTATATTCCAAATTGGAATAATGAGATTTTTTTTAGGACAGGATCAAACTTGTTAAAGATGAACATTCATTCTTGGCATAACTAGCATAAATTAAAAAGGAACCTCATGAACCAATAAGAGATTTCATAATTGAGTTTAATAAAATGGTCCATGAGATTCCTCAAAATTCTTCAACCACTTTGGAAGGAAAAAAAATTATAAATACAAAAATACCATGAGTGAGTTTATTCCTAGTGGGAATCAATAGCCAAATCTAAAACAAGCTCAAACTATAGATATTAAAATAGAAGATGACATGATTATGGCTGAAAATCTTAAAAAGAGCACATTCAGAAGCAAAGGGAGGTTACAATAGATCCACTAGTCCAAAAATTATAAAATTATTGGTTGGATTTGAAGAAACAAATTCATCATTCTCATCTAGCTACACCTTATCGAGACATGCCTTAGAGACCATTTTATCCATATAATAACGTGCATCCCCACCTTCTAGCTCTTATTGTAAAACTCACTATTAAAGCATCTCCTACATAAATTAATTTTTCATGTACTTGGCATGATACAAATGATCATAATGATTCCAATTGCTCAAATAATTTGAGATTTCAACAATTATTCACCATGAACAAACCACCAGATGAAGGTATTTTGGGTACCATTGATCATGTTATCTAGAATATGAACCCAACAAAGATAAGCATGATGAAAGAGTGGAGGATATGAATAATTGATATTTTTCTATGTTGATTATAGCTCTTAATGAAAAATTGAAATCAAAAACAAAATGAAAAGAAACACAAATAAAATGGGAAAGAGAAGATATAGGAGGAACCCAAGGTAGTCCCTCTGAAGGTTATCCTCAATGGAGGTATGCCTTTACCCTAGTTTTCTAAATACAAGTCAACTGAGAATATGGGAAATATGGCATCTCCACATGTGGATTCAATTCATGAAAATTTAGACTCTATTTTCCCTTCTTCATTTGACATCATAGATTATGTGAATAAAACCAAGATACCAATTACCTAAGTTAAATATCTCGGGTCAAATCTAGACCAGTTTGATTAGCTGACATATTTATTTGAGGAGATGGACCTAGTGTTTCTTATGAAATATATTTAAAAGGGGGTTTAGATACAAATTCTACTCCTCATACTCATATGGTTGATTTTGTTCAAAATGGTGATAAACTAGACCCTATCTACATTTCCTTCTTTGTTGGAGGATTTTGTTTTTATAACTACATCGTTGATTTTGGAGCTTTGGATAAGTAATGTTGGCTAAGGTGGCACATGCATTGGACTTGAAATTCAAAAATACATTTGGTCGATATTATTTTATGAAATCAAAATAAGTTCCTCTTACTGGGAAAATCAAAGATACTCAAGTAGCTCTAGCAACCTTCCCACATAAAAAATCAAGATGATAATATTGGTAGCATATATTCCTCCAACCTATAAGATGTTGTTAATAAATTCCTTCTACAAGTAGCTTGGTGGAAAAAACCATATGGATTAGACTCATGATACCATCTTGGTGAAGGGAATTAAAGAAAAACTCATACCAAAACCTAAAGTCAAACATTCTGGAACAAAAATCAAAAGATTCCAAAGTGGACATTTTATATCAAGAAAAATGTCATGGTACATACATGATGATGTCAAAAAAAAATTTGGAATTGCCTGAACTTATTGAAGGAGATGAATATTTTGTGTGGACTTTGAAATTTGGTAGAAGTTATTTATAGTATTAGTTGCCAAGATAATTTTAATTTCTCCTTAGAGCAAATTATTCCCTTTCTCATACAAGCTTCAATTTGAATGTACTAATAACATAGCTCAATGTGAAGTAATGATTTTAGGATTAAAATCAAGAGAATAAATGGGAATTTGAAATCTCAAGTCATATGGAGACCTTGAACTAATAGTGAAACATGAATCAATACCAAGTCAAAAATGATAGACCAAAGCATTATAGAAACATAGTCTGGGATTGTATTGATGCATTTAAAGCCTTCAATATTGTGGTTGTGTCAAGGGAATAAAATTTTAAAGCAGATGCTCTAGTTGTATCTACATATTTATTAATTCCTCATCCTAAGATAGATAAGGATAATTATAATATTGAAATATTATAACAGATGGCTTGGAACACTCGCAGGAGTTCAATAATGATAAATAAATCATTAATTTCTTGGAAAAGGTAGATAATTTCTAGAATTTGTATTTTGAATGGACTTCATTAGCATACATAGCATCTTCTTCACAAGAAAATAAAATTGGGGATAAAAATGAAATGGAATAATCAAATAGCACTAAGGAAAATAAAATAGATGATAGCATGGTCATTCAACTCAAAGGAAATAAAATATCTAAGGGATTGGTATCACTTAGAGAATTATTTGATAAGCATGATATGTACATAAATAATAAAATACAAATAGATCCTAAGTGATCTTCAGATTATAACAAATTCAACATAGGTATGGAAGAAGAACTATGGTATGTCAATATCAAAAAATGTTGCTGTAAGGAATAATGCAAGATGTTCAGACTTATCTTCAAGTTATACAAGGATATTTTTACTTGGTGTTATGCCAATCTAAAGTTTTTACCCAGAATATATGCAATATGACATTCTTCTAAAGTATATTATCAATTCTTTCAAGTAAAATCTAACACATTACAACCCAAAGATCACAAATACTATATATGAAGAAATTAAAAAGATGTTAGATGCCAGAATCATATTTCCAATACATCACTCCACATGTGTAGCAAATATAGTGTTAGTAAGAAATAATAATGGATAAATCAAAATCCATGTGTATTTTTAAAATTTGAACCAAACTTAACTCAAAGACAACTACCTCTAGTGACAATTCATTAGATTTTCCAAACAATCTGAAATGATGTCCATGTTGGATAGATTTTTTAGATATAATAAAGAGGACGTAACCCATGAATACCAACATAAAACATCATTCACCACACCATGGGGTACATTTTCTTATTGAAATATACCTATCAAATTCATCAATATTAAATCCACTTTACAAATTGTAATGGATTTGGATTTTAGTGATTTTAAAAAAATATCTAGTGATATATCTAGATGATATTAATGTATTTTCTAGGAGATAAGATCACTATGAACATGTGAAGATGGCCTTTGAGAGATGTAGAACTCATGGTATCTCTTTGAATTCTAATAAACCCATTTTTGAAATCATAGAAGGAAAATTCCTATGTCATATAGTGTCCAAAGAAGGAATCAAGATCGATCTATAAAGAGTAAAGGTAGTTTTAAAAAAATATTTACCCACTAGCAGGGTAAATTTTAGTGACAAATTTGTTAATTCATGAATATTTGGTTTTTGGGAATTCGGAGACCTAGTACATAGGACCAAGGCACCTAAAAAATTAGAAAGTAAGACATTTTATGGGTTGGCTTGCCAAATGTTTACAATAATTCTATGGGTAACCATCCAATTCACCTTATATATATATATATATATATATATATATATATAGTAAATATGATTCCATGGGTAACCATCTAATTCTCATTATTTTGGTAGAGGAAATCATCTAATGATATCAAACAGATAACCATTTGGCATAGGCAACCATCTAAATATAGCATTTACATAACCAATCGATAACCATCCAAGTGCTTCCTTCCTACTATTGATTGGTTACAACCTTACTACCAGTGTCACCATACCACTAATCGATTGTTTTTTTACTATCACCAATCAGTTTCATTTTTACTACCATTGACAATTGCATATTTATTGCAACTAACCTATTGGATACTTCTTACAACTGATTAATTTCATACTTCTTACTACTAACTGATTTCATACCTCCAGTAACTATCTAGTTATATCATTCTAAAATTGGTCAGCTACATTGCTTAGGCTAGCCTGACACTAGCATTCATCTATCTCCATCACTTATAAATGCCTAGTCACATAATTTCTTGTGATTTTATGTGTGGTAAAATGTCATTTGGTGGTAATGGTAAAAGTATAGTCCAATTATCATGAAAATTAAACATGTTATCTTATTTTAGAGAGCTAAAAAAGGCTCACACAATTGATATACACTCAAAATATAGGTCTTTATTAATAAAATATTTTTTAGTTTGTAGTAAATTTGATTTTAACTATCAAAAATAATATCAAACCCATATTACATTTATCAATCCCATTGATAATGATTATACTTCACAACAAATAATTAATCATAATAACATGTCACCATCCAAAAAAATTATTGATGATGACAAGCCACCACTTGAAGATGTTCCTCTAGGTTTGAATGATAATGATGATGAAATTCAACTACCAGAAGAGAATTCTAATTCTCATCAAATACCAACTTCAATTGAAAATTCTACTCAAAAATATTTTCAAAGGAAGAGAAGTAGATGGATAATTAGGTCTTTTATAGTCAATTGGGCAGCAAAAAAATTCTTCATTGAACCTGTAGATCTAAAAAATGGTACTGATACTCCAACAGAATATAGATGTACAATATGTAGTTGGAACTAAGAAAGGAACGAAAAAATCAATTTAAATTAGACACAATTGAGAAACATTGTATAAAAATATACGTGTTAGTGAAACACATAGATAGAAAAATATAAAATAATGCATACATGTAAGATAAGGATGTGACTATGAAAATGATTAGAAATGTCAAAAAATCTTGTTGAGAAAGGGGGAACAATCAAATCTCAATTTGGAAAAGTTATGCAATCCAATCTAAATACCAAATATATATAGTTCTCTATTGTATACCACATTTTAAAAAAGGGCAAACCCATTTATGATTTTTCATATTATAAGATTTTGTTTCAACATAATGATTTTATTGATATTTCACAATCACATTGGTTAGATAACAATGCTTGGGAAATGAAAAAATGTATAGCAATGGTTGAGAAGGAGTATTTGAAAGAAAAAGTTCAAAATTCACTATTTATCTCATTATCTATTGATGAGGTCATAATTATTGAGAACACATCATGGATTTGCATGTGCATTTATACTTTTGAGAATTATTCAAGGAAACCTCATTTATTAGTTGTTCATAAAATGGTAAAAAATTGTAACATTGAAAACCTTCACAAATTGGTTGTATCTAATTTAAGATCTAAAGCTGAGATGGATGGTTATGTAGTAGCTACCAAGTTGGTGTGTGTCGAGGCTGATGATGCATTAGTAATGCAAGGGCATAGACATGGTCTTTGTGTTTGAAACCAAACAATATTTTCCCCATATATGATTGTAATTCATTATATGGCTCATAGGATGAATCTTACATAAAAAATTATTAGCACATTTGGTAATGTCACAAAAGTGGAAGAGCTCATTCGTGACTTACATGTTTATAAGTCAAATAGTCTAAAAATATTTTTGGAGTTCCAAAAAAATTTAATTGGACTCATTGATGGTAAAAAATTGATAAAATATGTTGATACAAGATGGATTGCCATGTATGATCCTGCATGCAAATTTTTTGAAGAATATACATCATTTGTAAGTTTTATGTATAAATATTATAGGGAAGTTAACAAGGCAAACGATTCATTGTACCATTTAACAGATTTGGAAACATTGTTGATATTATGCAAAATTCTTCTAATGTTGAAGTAAATCATTATTTAATGAAACATGCTCAAGATAAATCCATATATATGTTGTTGACTTCATATGGTTGAGAAAACAAGTATGTCAATCTCTAGATATAGTATACACATCGAATGAAAACTTTTAGGGACCTGTTTTTAGGAGTTATCAAATTTTGATAAATTTTAAGAATCCTGAAAGCTATTTGAAATTAAATATCAATTATCATCTTTGTGTTGTCGTTAATGGCAAGGAGATACCAAAGCACACTTTCTACAAAAGACTTGATTTTATGGGAGCTGAAAGTGATTAAGTGCATGTAACACATCTTCTATACGATATTATTATATCTAAAATGCAAATGAAATTGAGTATAATTTCACAAAACTTATCTACTAAGATCAGAGATAATTTTTAAATAGATGATTTATTAGAGGCCATGGGATTTTTGAATCCTATTTTTTAGAATAGTCATAATGGTCAATAGATGATTAGCAATTTATTTCAAAAATACATGGGTTCTCTTATTAAGCATTTCAATAAATCTATAGAGTTCAATGGAGTTTAAATTAAAGGTATTTTACAAAAGGATTTACTAACATCTCAGTGAACACATTTTGAAATTACAATGATTAATCAATAATGGTGTCTAAGTGAACCAACAAAAAATGGTATAATTAGACGGCTATGAAAAAAAATATCCTAGTAATATCTTGCAGAAAAATGTCAGTGAATATTTTTTATTATATAAAATTTTTCAAAAAATGATTTTTGGCTTAGTGGAAGATTAAATAATATTTAGTTCATTATATTTCATTAAGTCAAAACTTTGAAACAAATTAGATAAAAATCTAGAGACTTGCTTGAGATTGTATGTTTCATGTTATCTTGTGGACATGTCTCGTTATGAAAGAGCTATGGCAACATGGAGTTATCTTACAAAAAGAAGAGGTGTTAGTAATATAGTGACCAATAGAGAGGATATAAATATTGATACCGAATATGGCACTAACATGGTAGATAAAAATGTTACTTATGATGAGCAAGTTTCTCAAGGATTATTTCAGCTACCCGAGTTTTAGTTTGGTATTTATTGCAATTATCATTTTTTGAAATCTAAAATCATATCCTTTTTGATATTTTAAAACATTTGAAATGTTGAATTCATAAAAATGGCTTATATCATTTTTATTTTATTAATAGATATTTTTCAGGCCTTAATCCATTGTCCATGCAACTTTCCCTTTATGTAATTGGTTCTTCAAATGGGTCAAATTTTATTTGTATTTTTTAAAATGGTATTGTTAAATATTTATTTTTATTTCTTTTTAAAAAACATAAATTTGATATTTTAACACAATATTAATAATTTTTACCTTAAATTATAGCTTAAAATTATGAATACTAATACTAGAACAAAAGATAAAAAGATAAAAATAATGTATAGAGCATAGTATGGGTCTGAATACACAGAACATGTTTATGAAAATCAAGAAGAAATGTGTTTTATTAACCTTTAATGTGTTATTTGGGTACTAAATTTATTTTCAAGGTAATATAGATGTGGGGAGATTTTAATCCAATCCCTAATAGTCTAAAACAGGTCTTAAAGTTGGAATTTCCATTGACTTTTCATTCACTATTTTTACATAATCAAGTAACCTTAAACTAGGGTTTGAGACACTAAAAACCTCATAACAAGAAAATTAACCCTTAATTTGGATATAATAATCATAAAAATTTATAATGTGTATAATAATTAAGTCAAATAACTATTCAATAAGGTTATAGACCTAGTTGTGGAGTCCGCCTTGATAACCTTGTTTACTGTCTTTTGCAAAAATTAGCCTTAACAGAGGTTAAAAACATGTTTGTTGAGTTAAAAAACATTGATATTATTTCAATTAAATTTTGAAATCATAATATTTCTTAATTGAGTCAAATTCCAAGACAAAATAATTCTTCAAGACTATTGAACAAGAAGACCTAATTAAGAAGAAAAAAGACCTTATTGAACCCCTACATCATTATAGTTGCATATCAATAATTTTAAATTGATCAAGTGTTGAATAACAACTTAATAAATAATTTAATCATTTAATATGATTAAATAATCATGTTAAAAACATAATCTAAACTTTTAACTCATAATCAAACATTTTACTTGGTTCATGTCAAAGACAACAATCAAGTTTCCATTGACCAAAGAAGCAAACCGTAATTATTTCCTAGACTCCACATCCATAAAGATTCCATATAAGCACAACATGTTTAGTTCCCAATAAAAAATGAACTCATAACTAAATTGAATTATCAAATGTATATCAAAAGCTTTTCCATTATCTACAAGCATGGTTGGCGCTAAAGATAATGTTATCAACATGTAAGAAATGTAGCTAAGACTAAAAAATGACACAAAATTCCACATGATCATAATTGAACAAGATGAAATCAGATCACATTCAAATTGATGCTCAATCCAAATCCATAGCAAAAAATATTTGAATTCAAATCAGTAATGAATACAATCAAAATGAGACCACGTTGATTTAACTACATCAACTTAGAATATACAACACTATTTAGTATAGTCAAGATGCAACATGAATTTACTTAATCATTTAATGCATCTAAGATTTAAAATGAACAATAAATCAATAAAATAAGAGTATTGAAAACATAACAAACTTTTGTTTAAAACATAACATTATCATTTAAAACTGTTGTTTGAAACATAACATTGTCATTTAAAACATAATAAACTATTGTTTGAAACATCATAAAATATCATTCTTTTTTAATAGACCCTTCCTCCACTTATTTTATGTTATCCTTTGAAATCCATACCTCAACTTTCTCAATTTTTCCCTTTAAAATTATTTCCCTAAGAAGATCCTCTACAACAGAATTGATATTAGCGAGATTTTTTTTTCCTCATAAGTGGCATCTCCTACTGAAAGAATTCTAGGATTTATATATATTTTTTACTTTAATAAAATATTAGGGTCTATGTCATACTCTTTAATTATTTTATTTAGGTTGTTGTTTTGTTTGTTTAATAGCACAACTTTTTCCTTAAATGTAACAATTGCATTTAAACTTTATCGCATATTTTTCAAATGCACATTAAGGACCTGGGCTTCTTTTTTTAGATTTTTATATTTTGACTATAATTTAAAAATGAAATATAATTAGATAAAAATTAAAATAGCTAGAATATATTTATTAAAATTATGATAACTTACCAAAGCTTTTTATTTCTATGCATTGGCAATGACGACAAGGTTTATGTCTCTTGCCCATTTGTTGAAGTAAGCTTAGGCTTTTACCGTCAAGTTTTCTAACATGTTTAAAATAATACCTAAAATATTATTATTGTAATTATTCATAATTAAAATTGACCCAAATTTAGCTTTATTGAATAAAGGATCAATCCTTGTGGGTTCATTTTTTCACAAGTGAAAACAAATTGACTCTTTGGGAGTGGTTTTGAAAACGGGCATTTATTTCCTTGATCAATGCTTTTGCCCTTAACTCCCATCATTTTAAAGCATTAAGCTCATCAATAACACCCTCTTTAGTATTTATAATTACATTTTTTGATATAAAATTATTTAATGGAAAAGAAGTAATGTCATTATTAGACATCTCCAAATTGTCAGTAGTGTGTGGGCTAGGGGTGAAGAGATAGAAGGTGCTTCCTGAAAAGGTACACTTGTAACTTGAATAAGATCATGTGGATTAAAATAACTAATAGCTATATCCTTATTTTATATCCCAAGATATTTCTCATCCAGATCAATATGCTATAAAAATTTACTCCATGTTCACTAGATGCACCATCGAGAGAGAAATTGGGGACTTAGAACCTAACAATTGTACTGTACCTCTATGTAGGAAATTATATATTTTTCCCTTGATCTGAATTTGGATGGGTAGCAGTGGTGGTGGCATATTTTTATGCATAGATGTAGGGTGCCCTACAAAAATAATTTTTATTTAAAATGGTAAATTAAAAAATAAAATTTAATGTTATTTTAAAATTTAATAGTTATTACATGGAGTTGGAGAGAGAGTATGTCTTCCACTCGGCGTGTCTAAATTAGAGTCAAACTGGTAGTTTCAACTACAAAAAAGGTAATCATTCAGTAAATAAATTCTCTAATTTAAAAAACATCAATTCAAAAACCAAAAGTTAAAAAGTAACAAACCTTGAAAATGTTGTTGAGAAGAGTGTGGCACTTGAAATCGAGGGGTTTGTTTAATTCCTTCAAGGGAAATGATTTTAGAGTCAACTACAAAAATTAAATAAATAAATAAAATAATAGAAGAATTAAATTTTAATAATGTAATATCTATTATTAAAATTTGGAAGTAGGAAAACTTACAAGTAGAGATGATTGTGATGAAGGCTCGCACATTTAGAAAGTCTAAATGATTGAAACAATGATTCTATAGACTCAAAATCTCCAGAACCCTTAGAGGCATGTTGTCCTTTTGATACAGCTTGCCTTCTTGTGCTAAATGGATGAAGTCTTAACTATAACAAGCAAAGAAATATTACGTTTTAAATTTTTAAGAATTTATAATAAAGTAAAATAGTCAGTTGAATGCTAAACTAACCTATTGCTCATTAAGGGATAAAGAATTTTCGATCATTTTTTTATGAAGCACAGTTGGAATTGTTATTTTTTATAGGTCATACAAAGCCTTGTAGTACAAATCCAAAATAAAATTGGTACAAGAAATTATATAACTCTTATTACAAATATCATAATTCAAATCCAATCTAATCCTACTAAAAATAAATGTATACCAGTCAAATTTTAACCCCATAAAAGTACAAAGAATATAGACAACAACCCAAAAGGGAACATTGGTTGGTCTTCCCTGTGAAACTATTCTAACTTGGAAAAATTAAATAATGGATTTTAGAAATAGGTTTGATATTTTTTAAATTTGGACCCCCTTTCTAATCCGACTATATGCAATGAAAGTGAAAAACATGTTATTAGGACATTACTAAAATGGCATGACAAATTACAAAACATTGAATTTGAAATTTGATTAATAAAGTTATAAATACTAGTTGTATCGATCTGCAAGTTATAGGTAGACTCCAAATTTTTTTTGTCGTCATCCATTAACATTGTTTTTGTAGTAACATGGTTGGCATTTTGGTGTGTTAGCCCTGTCAAATTATAGATATCTAAAGGAGAGGTACCAAAGGAAATAAATTTTAAGTTGACATAGACATTAAACCATGTCTTGATATTGTCATAGCAAAACAAGAGAGATTTCAAAAAGTTTGCATCTATTTCATAATGAGGCATGTCTATCAGGCCTCAAAAACTACACTTGAAAATCCAACTATTGAATGTATCTTGCTACTATAGTTATTTGATAATATCATGACACAATAAATTCTTAAAAACTTATTTCCATATGTCAAGGGATGTCATAGTAGTTGATGTCATAGTTGTTTTATTGTGGAAAACATGAGGAGAGAAAATGCAACAAGAAAAAATGCCTATACAAAAGTGTGAAAATGAGAATGAAGAGGATATTTATAAGCTTTAAGACATGTGTCAAATGAATTTAGGTAGTACCTAAGGCACTCAACTACATGACGAAACTAATTAGGTGCATTGTACAACCAACTGGTTTAGATTATTGACTAGTTACACCATGTAGCTGGTCAATCATTGTTGTCAATCTATTGCATTCTACAATTGACCAATCAGTATTATTGATCAATTACATAATGTAATTGAATGATTGTTACTACTAATCAGTTACACGATACAACTGAACAACCATTATTTTTGACCGATTACATGATGTAATCGAATGGTCATTATTGTCGATCAGTTGCATGATACAATTGACTAATCATTGCTATCAACCAGTTGCATGATACAAATGACCAATCATTATTATTGACTAGTTGTATAATATAACCAATTAGTTTACAAAAATAAAAAAACTTAGTCTCTTTATGCGATTCACCTCTCCTCATGTTGGATTCACCAACACACCTACAACTTCATCATCACTACAAAATAGATATCTATAGACTCACCAATAAAATCCAAGGGGATTTCTCATAATGGATCTTAAATTTTACCCTGCCCACTAGTAAACCTGGTACACATACATTTTTTGGCAAGGTGAATTTATAGAGAAGGTTCATACCTAATTTCATAGAGATAACAAAGTATATTTCTCAAATGATGTGAGAAAATATTGTTTTCAAGTGGAGTGAGGAGGGAAAGACGACCTTTGATGAATTCAAGAAAGCCATTACTAATATCCTAACATTATCTTTCCCATATTTTTAAATAGATTTCATTGCATATTGTTATTCTTCAAAATATACATTGTCAATAATTCTAGTGTAAAAAAATGAAGAAGGCACTAAATATCTGATTGGTTTCATGAATTGAAAATTGAAGGATCATGAACTCAAATACTCTCTTATAGAAAAATATGCATCTGTTATGGTCAAGGCCATAAAACACTTTAGATTTTATATATTGAATTCTCATATGGTGGTGATAGTCCTAAATCCAATTGTCTAATTTATCTTAAAACAACAATAACTTGGTTCTAAGTGTGGAGGATGGATTTCCAAAGTGCAAGAATATGATTTGGATATCAAACTTTTCAATTTGATAAAGGGAGAAATCCTTTGCCAACTAATAACAAAAGGAGCTAATATTTAAATAGGAACCAACCAAAGGGACCTTGATGGGAAGGAGATAGAGGAGTTGCCCCTCATGGTGTTCATTAATTTAGTTGACAAATGGTATTGAGATATTATCTACTTCTCATCATATGGAGAATATCCTACTCACTTGAGTGCCAATCAAAAAATGGAAATCAAGATGAGAGCAATAAGATACATAATTTTGGACAACACTCTAAATAAAAGGGCATTGATGGAACTTTTATGAGGTGTCTAGATAAAGAACAACAAAAAAGGTTACTGGAAGCCTTCCATAATCAATATTTTGGTATTTATTTCACAGCTCTTATCACTATATATAATATTTTTTAAGCTTATTAATAATAGTTGGCATTGTTTAATTATGTATAAGAATGAGTTTAAAAATGTGAATCTTGCCAACATTTTTTTGGGAAAGGAACATTAGTAGCTTTGCCTCTACAACCTATAGTCATTGAAGAACATTTTTGGTAGTGTGGATTAGATTTTATTGGCACGTTGAATCCTCATTTAGGTTCAACGTATACCCATGTGTTGACAATAATAAATTACTTTAAAAAATGGGTAGAAGTTATTTCATTGAGATCCAAAACTTTAATAATTATCTACAACTTCATCAAAAAATATTCTAGTTAGATTTAGAGAATCTCAAAATATATGACTAATAATGCTTCTAATTTTTATTATTTTGAACTCATTAGATTTTCTATGGATATGGAATTCATTTGGCTCACTCTTTTGATTATTACCCCCAGAGGAATGGTCAAGTTGAATCAAGAAATAAGAACATCATGACCATTTATCACAAATTGGTAGATGAAAATCAAAGAAACTAGCAAAAGATATTATATGATGCTCTTTTTGTATATTGCATAACTCCTAAAAGATAAATTGAGGTTTATCCTTTCCAAATAGTATACATAGTGGTTGCATTTATTCCCATTTCACTATAATTACTAGCTTTCTAACTAGCTCAAGCTATGGAGGATGATCGATTCAAGAATTTGTTAGAGGAAAGAATTATGTACTTGACAAAGTTGGAATAAGAATGAGTGATGGTTCTTGATCATATTTCAACTCATCAATAAAAGGTCAAAGAGTTGTTTGATTGTAAGGCCCGACAATGGGATTTTTCATATTAGAGATTTGGTCCTCTTTGTAATACCCCTTATGTGGAACCCCTATGCCCTAGCCATCTTGGTATGTTTGCCTTATGTGGCGACCCTTAAAATGCATAGAAATTCAAATTTTATTCCTTCCCTTATTTGATACCTTCTTGTGTTAAAATACAATCAGAACATTTTTTCAATTAATAAATCCAACTAAATATTATGGAATTAGAAAATAATTTAATTTGGACAATTTGTGCCTAACTTCTCTAAGAAGGCTAGGGAAGCTATTTGTAGACCCTATACTAGAGTGGATAGATGTGAAACTTGTGGAGTGTAAAAAGGGAAAAATAAGAGAAATTAATGTGGAGTGTAAGACTACCCTTTGACCCTATAAGAGGAGTACAAGAGGGGTTATTTGGACAAGTAAGCCCACATGGCCTTGTAAGGTCTTGGAAGTGTAGTTATGGGCCTTATGAGATAAAAAAATGACCCATTAAGAGATAGTGACCCTTCCCTTTAATGTGTTGGGTGGAAATTTTTAGGAATAGAAATTAGGGCTCTCTTTTTAGTCCCAACTCTTGGTCATTTTTTGTTGGTTCATGTTAGGTGGAATAAATTTGGAGTGGAGAAAAGAAACTTGGGAGGAGATTGGAAGCAAGAAGATTTATAGGTAAGACTCTTCCCAATCTTCTTTTTGTTGTGTGAAAATGCTTAACAAACAAATAAAAACTCTCTCTCTCTCTTTCTTTAGTAAAATAATTAATTGATTGGAAAGAATTGTTGCAATCATCTCTCCTCCTTTCTCATTCTATATTTTGAATAAATCCCTTAGAAATCGACGCTTGAAGGCTATAAAGAAGCAAATCTTAT
This sequence comes from Torreya grandis, assembly GCA_037957365.1. Taxonomy (NCBI): domain Eukaryota; kingdom Viridiplantae; phylum Streptophyta; class Pinopsida; order Cupressales; family Taxaceae; genus Torreya; species Torreya grandis. The sequence continues at coordinate 4,963,325 of JARHVA010000026.1, read as the reverse complement.
TTTATGTATGCCTTGTGTGTTTGAAAGAAATTTGTTTTGAAACAAATAAACAACATAAAAAGATGAATATTAATTTGTTTTTGTATAGATAATATTAAATTCATGTTTGAAAAATGGTAAAATATATATATATATATATATAATAGATTAATTTTATTTCCCAAAAAAAAAAAAAAAAAAACATATATTTTTTAAAAACTAAAAGACATATATATGTCTTCATACTCACTCTTATATTAAACTAATAATGTAAATATTCATTAAAATAAATACATATGTTAAAAAATGAATTTATATAAAATCGGAAACATCTAGTGGAGATGTGAATAATGGTAGCTTAACGTTAACAGCTTAGCGCAGAGTCATGGGTCGGAAGAACGTGACCCCATTGAGCTCGTCCTGCATGAGATTTTCTTGTTTCGGCACAGTGCAAGTGTTCCACTACTCTTTATCTCTTCCCACGCAGACTTTGTTCAACTGCATGAAACTCAGACTATTCTTCTTGGCACTAGCCTTCTTTGTGGGTTTTTTGAATTTTTGCTCCCTCCTTAGACTCCGGTGACTCATTAAGCATCCCCTAGATCCTAGCGGGACCATCAATAGTTTTTATACTTTTGTCCTGACTACTCTCTCCTCCCTCGAGCTCCATATTTTGCTCAGACGGTCTGCGGATTCCAAGAACTATTTAGCCAACCCTCGGATCCTAACATTTATCTCGACTCCCACAGGTGCTCGATGACTGACTTGTTGGATTTGCAAGAGAAATATTGTTTGTTTGTTGAAGCTTACTCTCTGATTCGAGCAGGATTGGGAGCATTTTATTAGGTGTGTTGAGGTTGCCTTCCACCAAATTGGTTCGAATACTTTATGTCTTGTCTGCCAAACAAGATTTGCTCTGTTCCAAGTCCAATGCTTTCATGTTTCTTTATCGAATCGCCTTTTTATCTCTCGCTTCATGTCTCATTCCCTTGTCTACTCCAAATAGTTCGATTCAACTCTATTTTATCTACTTTTTAACCTTCTTATTTGTTTACCCATTTTTAGTTTTTCCCCACTCTTACTTTCATCTTCCACTCGAGACCAACTTCTTGTTCTTGTCCTTTACTATGGAATCTTTTTTTCTTAGCTTTAGATCCATTTCATACTACTATTAGTCATTGGACTTCTTCTAGCATCTTTTGCAGAAGTGTCTTGACAAGGAACAAGTGGGTTCCCCGAATCGGAAGTAGTGGCTTGTAATTCATATTTTTTATTGGAGAAGAAAGGATCATCAAAGATGGTTTTATATTTCATTTTGGGCTGTGAAATAAAGGAACAATACGGGTGAAAGGAGCACTCTTTCTATTTAGTCTTTTTATAGAGGTTTCTCAACATGGTTTTATTAGACAACATTGCCAATGACACATTTATTTGTATGAAGTCTTGTACTGATAATGTTCCTTCAAAATTGTCACTTGATATACTTGAAGGTTAGGTGTGTTATTGACACCCACTATGTGGAGGAGTGTCTGCTATTTTCCTATCATTAGTTTTATTTGTTTTTTTGAGATAACCCTAGATCGATCTCTTTTTATTGACTAGGGTGTCTATTCATTTTATTCATTTATGGTAGCTTCTACATATCATTTTCACAGTCATTTGGAACCTGACCCTTCGGATAGGGGTAATTATTTGGTGGATTGCTCTAATGACCCCTTTGCAGGCATTTCTATTTTACAGAGGATGTTTAGAAAAAAACATTTCACCATTAGGAAGGTTTTGCTTGCCTAACTCCCAAGATACATGGGGATCACACATGCCACTTGGATACATCATGTCCTTTGTTAGGATTACGTTGGGGCATTAGAATTTGTTGGTTAGAGAAGGCATCAAACAAGGTGACCTCAACTATTTTTGGAGTGATTGGGGATAAGGCCCCATATTCATCATAAATCAACTCCCCCATTCTCTGACATAATGGCCCAATTGTTTCTAGTACCCTTGGCCTCTCAAAGACTCTGAATGTTTGCATTAACCACATAACTCATCCCTGGCCTAAAGGAACATAGACTTCATAGGATATTGAGCAACTCGATGTGTTTTCTAATCATTTGGGTTCTCATAAGGACTCTATTGGACCCTCATTGGATCAAACACCTAACTTGATCATTGATGGGACCACCTTTCAATCAATGTTTATGGAGGAAGCCCTAAGCCTTCCCAAGGTGACTCATGGGCGAAGAGTTAGAAGATATATTAAGTATCAAGGAAAAAGAGTCAGATTGGTGCTTCGAGAGGATTTTAGGATGGATCAAGTGATAGAATTGGTGAATTTGGCCTTGACTAGTTGCTTAGTTAGGAGGATAATATCTAGCAAAAAACCTAGATTCTTGGATGGATAAGTTTTGGCTTTTGCTTCTTACGTACATCCATGTCTCACACATCTTGGTTAGGGGATGGATTACTTTTATCTTCAAAAACACTAAATATGTGAATTTAATCTTGGAGAATAGATGGTTTGGGGGTCATCATCGGGTAAGTGTAGAAAGTTGAGGCATAAAAAGGGGCCTATCCATGGACATGATTTTTTTGAAATTTTAGAAATATGAACTTATGTAGATAATTTAAGGTATCTGTTATAACCAAATATTTCACCATTAAAGGAGGTTGTTCAAACCTCTCCAAATTTAGCTAACATGGAATTACCTCTAGGCCTGTGGGTTGTCTATAGTAGAGGTAAACATCTAGATTATGGGTTAGCTCCCTTGATCTTTATTTTAGGCTCATACACTACACTGGACTAATCACTATTCAGAGTGAAAAGGGAAGAAGGACACATAAAAGTAACTTACAATAATGGAGGTGATACACCAAAGATATCTCCACAAACATACTTGCATTTGCACTAAGAAAGAAGACTTCTAAAACTAACCTCAACTCAATGTTCTTTTAGCATAAGTGTTTCTACATGGAGGCATATTGTTATGCATATCTAGAGGTGGGTGAAAAGGAGGTCTGATATTAGACACTACTAGTCTCTCTCACACTTCAAAACATATTTAACAAACATATACACTTTATGAGACTTATTATAAGAGATAATACTACTCACACAATGCATAAAAGAGCATAATGGAAGTGAGGAGAAGACATTCATCACTTGTCATCCAAATACACTACTTGACATACTTAGGCAAGAGTTGCAGAGACTAAATCAACATTATAACTTTATTAAAAGGCAAAACAAGATGTCAAAACTAGCAAGGCTTCGCTATACTAGGTGTGGATTCTTTATAAGGCCAAAATGGCTTGAATATATAGAGCATAGGAGAAGAGAGAAAAGGAGTGAAGTTAAAGGGTCACAATGCCAAGTGTCAAGGCTTGAAATCCAATTACAATGCAATAAAAGAGAGTTAGATAACAGGTCATGATGTCTTCAATGATAAGTGTCCATCTAAAACATGACACCTTCTTGATGTTGTCATAGATATCTTCATGTCCTTCTTGAAATTGCCTTCTTGATGATGAGTTCATTTAACAACTTTGAACCACCTTATAAGTATTTGACACATATCATCTAACATGAGAAGATGGAAATATGATCATTACAATTCCTTATACGCTTCTCCAATTGATGGTATTCCTCTTGACACTTGTGTTACTTGTTTGCAGTCACTCATTAGTCCTTTAGGCCTCAATCTTCCCACTTGTCATTGTGGTGACTTGCAGTTGTTCATGGAGATTCATTAAATATGTGTTATAAAAATCATCAAGGCCTTATTTTTCCTCTATTCTATCATAAACTTCAATGAAAACTTCAAACCATACTTCTCATCTCTAACTTCAATAGTCGCACTCTTTCTCACTGTCTTGTTCAAGACTGCCTACAATGAACAGTCTAGTAGAAGGGTTTTAATGCATCACTAAGATCAGAATTAAGTATGAGTAGTTGATTAAGTCTCTACACACCTTTCACCATGACTTTCATTTGTTCATTCCTTGTTTCACCTTCCAAACACTTCAAATCCTATAGAAAAGACAAAATTAGACTTATTCCTATAAGTGACTGTATGAAATAATTGGGTGGTAAGGAGCTTGAGAGAGTGCCAAATAGATCTAAAACAACTTCAAGTCTAATTGACCCTTCTTGGATGCATTTCCATTCGCATCTTCTTCATCAAATCCTTGAGAGGGTTTTATGAGGGATTTAAGTAATTTAGGTTCTTAATGATGATTCCTAAAGGTTAAATGCTTAACCTTCAAAATAATCCCATTGTGTTCAAGTTCAAGGCCCTATTCAAATATCCATAGCTACTTTAGGCACCATATAGCTTTTTCATACATATATTAGAAAAATAAAATGGCTTTTCGAGCTCCTAGTATACATTATGGATAGAACTAAGACAGGTTTACGCCAAAAATGGCCAATTTGAGCTATTCTCTGCAAACCAATGGGTATTAACAACCATCCACTCACCTATGATAGCTCTCAAACTATTTTTTAAGGTCACATGATCTTATAAATGGCATTAGGAACCTTGAAGGTTCTTGTCCAAGTATTAGGCCTAAAAGGCCTAAACTGTGCTTCTATGTATATGGCCACTTTTGAGTGGTTCTAATGACTATAAATGTCTATCATCACTTATGTATCTCCAATACATCCCTATACATATTATCATAGTCATTCTTAGCTTTATCATCCATCCTTTTACCATGGATGTGTACTAGGTTTGTAGCTTGGCCTACCACTAGAGTGCCTCTTGTCTGAGACAGAACAAAGGACACTTCCCCTGTTAGTATGGCCCAAATGAGACCATGGAGGTTTTTCTAAAGTCATAATGTCAAGTTTCATTTTTTTACTATGCCTTAGGAGCCCTAAACACTTTAAATTATCAACACTAGATTGTAGGTTTGTGAGGACTGTATACAGGGTTGTGGTTGACTAAGAATGGATTTTGAAAACCCAATTTTCTCAACCTTGACCCTATTTCCTTTGTCTAAAAATCATATAGAGTGTGATATTATCATTATGAAAATTAATTAAACATGGTTATCCACCTTATACTTCTGTCTACTAACCACGCATGCATCCTCCATTAGGTTAGGCTACTCTGCAGACTGTCTTCAAACTGTAGGTGACCATTTGGGGAATCATGAGATTCATGTAGATGATGATGTATGTGTGGATATTGTGTTTCACCATTTTTGTTTCCTCTAAGTTAATTAGGACATTTCACACTTGAATATATTCATCTATACCTTGAAACCATACCCTTATCCTTATACCATCAACACACTAGAAGTTGTTTGTGAGTTGCATTGTCTATTTTGGCATTATGGCATTGTAGCTCACTGAGTATCTCTAGTGAATACTTAATTGATTTGGTGACCACTCTATCTCCTTCTCTCTCAACCAAAAAATATGCTTCTTGTTTTCATGTGTGACCTCTAGGTCTAGACTACAAGAGTGAACTGATTAGACTTATCTAGACTTTAAAAATGTCCATCGATAGATGGCATTATATGAGGTAGGGTTCCTTTTTAGAGAAGTAAAGGTAAAACTTCTCACTTTTCAAGCTTTCTAACTATGCACCTTTGAAAGTGTCAAAGAAGAGGCTGAGTGCAATTTTGACTATGTTTAAGGTTTCTTGACTATCAAACTAATCTCAAACTTGTCATAGCTCTATCATGAAGTCCAAAACTATCATCAACCCATTGTCTAAGTAATCCTATATAGTTCTGTGGGTGACTATTTCAAGGTTACTTGAATGTGCTTGTGTCTTAGACCCTGCACTCCATCAATGATCTTTTTGAGACTAAACCTTTAGTGGAAAATTGATCAACATGTTATGAGGGATTGAAAACAACATAATATCCTTGACTTAAATCCATTCACAGGAGGATAAAACTCTACAATTGTCAAACATTGCTCTATAGACCATGATGGTGTTCACTTCTAAAAAAGTGAGATGCTCCATATTATATTCCTATGACCACACATGCCAAACTAATTGAAAATAACATGAAATGGGAGAACATGCTCTACCAACCTACATACATCACTTAGTTCACACAGGTTAATGCAAATAGAGGAGAAAATCCAAGTGTTGGGAATGTCTAGGCAATTTGGAGGTGTTAAAAAATTTAGTGATTATTCATGAAGCAAAGACCACTAATTTATAAACCATGACCATCAAATGGAATTCCATAAATACTACTAACATCCACCAAGTGCACTTAGTCTAACTCTTTTTCTCCTGTCCATACCAAGTACAAACTCTTTGACATTGTTAACCTGCCCAAGAGAGTGATGAAAGAGAGATAAATAGGTTTTTTCCATTTTGGGACCTATTAAATCTTATTTAAACTATAAAATACCTATATGGATATCAACACACCTTCTTAAATCATCACACATTCCAAACTAGTCGCCTTATTCTATACAATTGTCTGAAACTAACTCTTTTCCAGTTGATCTTCTTGTTCTTACATTAGACCTACAACTTTTTTAGTTTTAAACTATCTTCTGGCATGGAATACATTATATTACCTCTTTAAACACTTGTCTTTTCATGAGAAACCATACAACTTCCCTTAAAGTGACTAAAATGTGGCAAAAAAGACATTTGACAAATATGACAAGATTAAAACATATTGTATGACCCTCAAACTATGACTTAACCTTACTTAGGACCATGGTGAACATTTTATGACTTATATGACCTTATGAAAACTTTTCACATGCATGGGGGTTGACTTGATTTGATCTATGGATAAAATTACTCAGCAATTTTTAGGGGATAACATGTTTTCTATGTTAAAGACCAGTTACTTTCTAACATTTTGGCAATTTTTAAACTGTCTTCTGACATGGCATATGTTAGATTACCTCTTGAAACACTTGTATTTTCATTAAAACCCATAAAAATTCCCTTAAAGTGACTAAAATTTGGTAAAAAGGACATTTGATAAATATAACAACATTAAAACATATTGTATGACCCTCAAACTATGACTTAACCTTACTTAGGACCATGGTGAACATTTTATGACTTAGAGGACCTTATGAAAACTTTTCTCATGCATGGGGGTTGACTGAATTATATCTATGGATAAAATTATTCAACATTTTGGCAATTTTTATGGGATAACATACTTGTTATGTTAAGGACCAGTTACCTTCTCCTATCCTTGGGAAATGGAGTCACCCATATACTACAATTGATAGTGAAAAGCCTCTAAATAGACACCAAAACTACATGAGTAGAAACAAAAAAAAACACACAAACCAATACACAAAACACACACTTGTATTCTCATGAACACTTAGGGAAAAAACACAAACAACTTAAGCAAACTAGGCTATGTACAAACTAACCTTAAGCAAACCTTATTCTCTTGGATAAAAGGTGAAATTTGTACCATATCTTTCTCCATGATATGAAGGAGTGAATGAAGCAAGTTATCCTTTGATCATTTTCCTTGATGTCCTCATCTCCTTGTGCTCTTGACTTTCAACCTTGCAAAGTTCTTCAAGTTCTTGGAGAACTTCAATATGTTATTGCCAATAATCTTTGCCTTCTTTATCTTTAAGAACCACAACCTCGTAAAACTCATCCTCTTGACCATGTTCATAAATGTCATAGTCATCATATATTTCTCCATCATGTATTTGAAAATATTGATGATGTTCTTCAAGACTTGTTTGTTCAATAGTAACCTTGCATTATTCCTCAACAATCTCATTTTACTCTCCTCAAAGTAATAGATTCTCAAGACCTTCATATTCCTTGAACATGTAAAAATAGGTCTACCACATGTCTCTCACATCTCTTTTAACCTACTCATGAGACTCAATAAACTTAGCTGATGTGATGTTCTTCTCAAGCTCATCCTCTCTCATGTCTTGATCAAGATCCTTGTGAACAGTTGTAGCATGATTTTGATCATATTTTTCTTCACTCAAGAAGATGGATTCATGCTTATCTCCACCAAGGGGAGTCTCTATAGTGAAATTTTACTCATATACACTTGATTCATCTTATTTATTAGCTATAACTTGAGCTTGCTATTCTTCATTAATATCCCATAGGATGGGTTCTCTTTCAAGAAGGGGTGAGGTGGGAGGGTGATGAAAAATTTGATGGGTTATAGAGGGAGAATGAGGTGTGATGGAGGGCTCATGAATAGGCAAGGGGATGGGAATAGACACTTAAAAGAATTCTTGGAGAGAGAGAAAGTTTTGTTGGGCTATAGACATTTCATTTTCTTCAACCAACACCTAACCTTTTTCATATGTTGAAAATATTGTATTGATGTCAAAGGTCTTGCATTATTGGTGATAAAGGCCCCATAGAATTTAATAGTGTTTTTAATATTTATATCTTCGTTAATGTGTGTTAATATTTATTTAATATTAAGGAATATATTTTTGGTTGTATATAAGTCAAAAGAGGGCCCATGGAGAAGTCAAAGAGTCACGGGGTAAAGACAAAAGAGGAATGGAATGCATTTTCTCATGAAGAGTCATCTTGATGAATTTCAAGAGTCACCATGTGAAGATAAAAGAAGGTATGGTTCATTTTTCCATGAAGAGACACTTGGAAGAATACGAAAAGTCACTATGATAAAGACAAAAGAGGAAATGATGCATTTGCTTATGAAGGGTCACCATGTGACTTTTTAAATGCAAGGATATGAATGGTCATGCAAGTTTGGCACCATTTTCCATGAGGATTGAAGGGTCACAAAGGGTGAATGCCAAAGTTCATTTGAAAATATATAAATAAAGGTTTGAGAAGTCATTTTTGATATTCAAGAGAGTGCATGGTTTGTATTTGTTTTAGAGGAGAGAAAAGTAGGAGATATTGTAGATTTATATCATTTGTTGAGTAAGCAACATTGAGAGATAGTTATGTTTTATACACAAGATGGGTTTGTGTTCCTATGGCTTGGTGCTCACAAATCTTTATATGGGATTAGTGCTCCTGTGGGTTGGTGCTCACAAATCTTTATAAGGGATTGGTGCTCCTATGGGTTGGTGCTCATAAATAGTTGTTGTGTTGGTGCTCAGAAAAGGGGTTGGTGCTCTTGTAAGTTGGTACTTTTGAACTTTTTAATTTGATTTAGTGCTCATTCATATACTTGAGATTGTTCTCTATGTTTTTTCCCACCTTGCATTTTCACGTAAAAATTTGGTGTCTCTCTCTCTCTTGTGTGGTGCATGTTATTATTTCAATTTTATGGCATATCTTGAATGTGTGATTAAGTGATTAAAGAAAAAAAATAAGATTAAGTAAAAGATATATAATATACTGATTCACCTCCCCTCTCAGTATATTTCATGCTTAACAATTGGTATCAGAGCAGGTTCTTTTTTGAAAAAATTTTGCAGCTTGAAGGTAGATCATGGAAAGCACGATGGCTAGATCATATGAAGGTTTTTTAACAAATAAGGCACCTTTGTTTAATGGGATAAATTATGCTTTTTGGTGCATAAAGATGAGAACTTATTTGATGGCCCTTGGATTTGACATTTGACAAGTAGTGGTTGAGGAATATGAAGAGCCACAGACACTTGTAACTACTCCAGCGGAAAAGAAGGCAAGTGAAAATAATGCTAAAGCTTTAAATATTATTTTATGTGGTCTATGTGAATCAAAATTTATTAAAGTTATAAAATATAAATCTGCTCATGAAACTTAGATAAAACTTGAGAATATTTACAAAAGTGATGGAAAGTTTCAGCAAGCTAAGCTTCAGACTTTCAAAAGACAGTGTGAGAGTTTGAAGATGGAAGAGAAAGAAAATATAGCAAGTTACCTTTTGTGGGTTGATCAAATAGTTAATTAGATTCAAGGTCTTGGAGAAAATTTAGAAGAATCAATTATGGTATAAAAAATTTTGAGATCTCTACCATTAAGATATGATGCAAAAGTTTCAGCAATTAAAGAGATGAAGAATTTAGCCAAGCTAAAGATGGATGAGCTACATGGTATTCTTACAGCATATGAGATGTAGATCAAACAAGATAAACCCTTAAAGAGAGAAGCTACTTTCAAGACATCAAAGAAAAATAAGGCTAAGATTTAAGAATCAAGTGACAGTTCTAGTGATGATGAAGATGACAACAGATCTCTATTCATTCACAAGCCAAAAGAGGGCACAGGTAAATATCAAGGAAAATTAACTTTTAAATGTTTTAATTGTGAAAAGATTGGACATTTTGTAGATAAGTGCCCAGATAAGGGTAATGGTGATAATGAAGAAGGAAAGTCTACATACAAGAAGAATTTTAAAGGAAAATTCAAGAAGAGCTTTGAGAAGAAGAGTTTGTATTCTAAAGATCCTAGCTCAGTCAAAGATAGTGGAGTCAATGATTCAGAAGAACAAGAGATTCTATTCATGGCCATACATGAAGATGCCTATGCAAGCAAAAGTATAAATGATCAAGAAGAAGAATAGGATGAATTTGAAGTGAATCTGGAAAGAGAACTCATTTGTGCCTTAGAAGAGTTAAAATCTTTTGAGAAGAAGAATTAAAGATTAAAGCTCCAGATCGATAAAAATAAAAAAGATTCAAAGGAAACAATTGAATATCTACAAGCACACTTTGAAGAAGCCAAGAAAAATAAAAAAATATATAATGGCACAGTTACAAAAATTAAGTGAATAATGTGAAAGGTATGCTATTGAAATTGCTTCTTTAAAAGCAGATCTTGAGAAAACAAATAAATTAATCAATGATAGAGTAGCTAATGATTTAAAATTTGAGAATAGCACTAATATGTTGAATAAGATATTATAAAGTCAAAGATAAATGTTAGATAAGATAGGTATCAGATTTAAAAAAGACAAAGGGGAGGCCACTACTTTCACAGATAAGGTTAACACAAAAAAAATAAAGAGCTATGATGAAGCTCTTACAAAAGAGGAAATAAAAAGGGAAGAAGTTAAGAATACAGAGGACATCTCAAACAAAGAAGGTTGGAAGGAACAGAGCTACAAAAGGTAATCAAATCAAAAATACACAAATAGGTCATATTTTTATGGTTACTATTTTTATTGTAATGGATATGGTCATAAGAAAATAGAATATTGAAAAAGGGCTAATAATTTTAGAAATAAGGAGAAAGAAATTCATGCAGAGCCAAGCAGAAGCCACAACTCTTTTACTCCACTATTAGGCTTTAATGAAGATGCCATAATATGTTACAAGTGTAATAAATTTGAACATATAGCTTGGTACTGTATAAGTGTGTTTGAGTCAATCAAGAAAGACCAAAGTTTCAAGGCTCTATTCATCAAGAAGAAAGTTCAGACAGGTTCATGACAGAAGAAATAACCTAAAAAATCTATATTGGTACAGATAGTTTTGTATGTAAGAAATGAAGAAAAGCCATGGTTCATTAACAGTAGATGTTGAGGTACATGATAGGAGATAAGAGCAAGTTCATAACCTTGAATAAGATCAATGGTGGCATAGTGAAATTCAGAGATGATATTACTGTCAAAATTGTCAAAAAAAGAACACTAAGTTTGGTTAATGGTAGAAATAAAATTGAGAATGTTTTGTACATAGAAGGTATTAAGCATAATATTTTGAGTGTAAGTAAAATGTGTGATCAGGGGCACACAGTAAATTTTTATGCAAAAGGTTGTGAAATTATGAGAAAAGATTTAGATGTGTTGGTTGTAGATGCTCAGAGAATAGGCAATAATTTATATATGTTATCAGACATCAAAATTCAAAGATATTGTTTGAGTCAGATTGAAGAAAGTTGGCTGTGGAACAAGAGAATGGGACACATAAATTTTGACAATCTTTTCAACATTAGCAATAATCAAGTAGTCATAAATCTTTCAAATATTACAAAGCCATTCAACACACTTTGTGAACCTTGTCAGCATGGGAAGTAGGCCAAAAGGTGGTTCCAAACAAAAGAGTACTCAACCACTCAAATGTTAGAGCTTGTTCACACTAATTTGTGTGGACCTATAAGAACTCAAAGTACTCAAAGTGAAAAATATTTCATATTGCTTATTGATAATTTTTCACGTATGACTTGGGTAATGTTTATAAAAAAAATTAGAAGCTTTCATGCATTTAAAAGCATTTAAAGCATTAGTTGAGAATGAAACCAATTTGAAGATTAAGTGCCTAAGATAGGATCGAGGAGAAGAATTCATGTCAGATCACTTTATTGAGTTTTGTGAAGACCATGGAATAAAAAGACATTATTCAGCAACCAGAACTCCATAGCAAAATGGAGTAGTTAAATGGAGAAATAGAATAGTTTAGGAGATAGAAAAGATAATGCTAAATGAATCCAAGATACTAGATAAATATTAGAGAGAGGTAGTTGTTATAGCAGTGCATATTCAGAACAAATCATTATTAAAATTCAATAGTGACAAGACTCCTTATAAGCTATGGAAAGACAAACTAGCAACAGTTGATGATTTCAGAGTTTTTGGTAGCAGATGTTTCATAAAAAGAACTGATAAAAAACTTGGTAATTTTGAATCTAGAATAGATGAAGGTATATTTATTGGTTAATCTTGCAAAAGTAAAGCTTATAAATTTTATAACAAAAGAATTAAAAAAATAGTTGAAAGTACAAGTGTCATGATAGAATAAGGAGCACAAAGAATCAGTGATCCAATAGACATTCTTAAAATCATTGAAGAGGAAGATTTTGAAGAATCAAATGAAGATGAGAAGGAGAAAAAGGACACCAAAACCCCATCCAAATATGTTCAGAGAAATCATAATGAAAGTGACATCCTGAGAGACATAAATGAAAGAATTTACACCAGAAGAATGATGGTAAGTAAATCTGAGCAAGTTAATTTCTCTTTGTTATCCAAAATTTAGTTTAGAACTTTTTCATAAGCTAGACATGATAAGCATTGGGTTAAGGCAATGGATGAATAATTAAATCAAATAGAAAAGAATTATACTTGGGAATTAGTGCCTAGACCAAAAGATCACAATGTGATAGGAATAAAATGGGTTTATAGAAATAAGTTAATGAAAATCGAGAAGTGAGCAAGAATAAAGTGAGATTAGTATGTAAATAATATGCTCAAATTGAGGGAATAGATTTTGAAGAAACTCTTGCACCAATGGCAAGGCTAGAAGCTATTAGATTGTTTCTTGCATATGCAGTATTTAAAAATTTCAAAGTGTTTCAAATAGATGTCAAATCTGTCTTCATAAATGGGAATCTAAAAGAAGAGGTCTACATTGAGCAACCTAAGGGATTTATTCTCTCAAATATTAGTATCCATGTATGTAGATTGAAGAAAGCACTATATGGATTGAAACAAGCTCCCAGAGCTTGGTATGCAAGACTTGATAAGTACCTACAAGATCAAGGTTTCAAGAGAGAATTTGCTGACAGTAATCTTTACATCAAAATAGAAGGTAAGAATCAATTTATTATTGTGGTATATGTTGATGACATTATTTTTGAAGGAAACATTGAAAAGATGACAAAAGAATTTTATGATAATATGCAAAAATAATTTGAGATGTCTATGCTTGGAGAATTGTCATTTTTCTTAGGATTGCAAATATTTTAGTCAAATAAAGGAATTTTCATATCTCAAAGTAAATATGCCAAGGAAATGTTCAAGAAATTTGGTTTTAAGGATTGTGCACTAGTTGACACACCAATGAGTACAGGAAATAAGGTGAGCAAGGATGAAGATTCACCTATTGTAGATCAATCTTTGTATAGATCTATGATTGATAGTCTTTTATATTTGATAGCATTGAGGCCAAACATCATGCATGTATTAGGTGTGATTACAAGATATCAGTCAGCTCCAAAAGATAGTCATGTTCAGTTGGTAAAGAGAATATTCAGATATATCAAAGGGACATTGGATTATGGATTGTGGTATCCCACAGGTAAAGATTTCACTTTAGTTACTTATACAAATTCAGATTGGGCAGGGTACTTGGATGACAGAAAGAATACAAATGGAGGAGATTTCTTTCTCAATGATAGCTTAGTATCATGGCTAAGAAAAAAAATTAGTATCGCTTTTTATATTTAAAGAAAAATATATTGTAGCGATATTGTGTTGTACTCAAGTGTTTTAGATGAAGCAAACTTTGGAAGATATCAAGGTAAAATATGATGAACCTATTTTTATTTTTTGTGACAACACAAGTGCTATTAATATTTCAAAGAATCCAGTGATGCATTCAAGAGCAAAACATATTACCATTAGATATCACTTATTGAGAGAGTAGGTTGCAGATTAACAGGTTAAGATGGAATATATCAGTACTACAAAGTAGATTGTAGATATTTTCATAAAGGCACTACCAAAAGACACATTTGAGTATCTACGGGAGAAGTTGGGAGTAATTTATTTTACTTCCTACCATTGAGGTTTAGCATTAGTTGAGGGGGAGCTAAATGTTAGCTCCAGGATAGGCCCTTTTCCATTGATGTCAAAGGGGGAGAAGAATAGGAACATATATAGGTATAGGTACATAAATAGGTGTAGAAATAGGTACAGGTAATAGGTATAGGTTGCTACAATAAGGATGAGTTACTATATGTTTTTCAAATGGCAGTATGTGTAGGTTGACATGTGCAATACAAGTTTTAGGATGTAGCAGTTTCAGTTTGAGTTTAACATCAATGACAAAGGGGGAGATTATTAGAAATATTGTCATTGATGTCAAAGGTCTTGAATTATTGGTGATAAAGGACCCATAGCATTTAATGGTGTTTTTAATATTCATATTTTGGATAATGTGTGTTAATATTTATTTAATATTAATGAATATATTTTTGGTTGCATATAAGTCAAAAGAGGGCCCATGGAGAAGTCAAAAAGGAATGGGGTAAAGACAAAAGAGGAATGGGATGCATTTTTTCATGAAGAGTCATCTTGAGGAATTACAAGAGTCACCATGTGAAGACAAAAGAGGGTATGGCACATTTTTCCATGAAGGGACACTTTGAGGAATACAAAAAGTCACCAAGATAAAGACAAAGGAGGAAAGGATGTGTTTGATTATGAAGGATCACCATGTGACTTTTCAAATGCAAGGATACAAAGGGTCATGCAAGTTTGGTGCCATTTTCTATGAGGATTGAAGGGTCACAAAGGGTGAATGCCAAAGGTCATTTGGAAAGCTATAAATAAAGGCTTGAGAAGCTATTTGTGATATGCAAGAGAGTGCATGGTTTGTATTTGTTTTAGAGGAGAGAAAAGTAGGAGATATTGTAGAGTTCTATCATTTGTTGAGTAAGCAACATTGAGAAATAGTTGTGTTTTATACACAAGAGGGGTTGGTGCTCACAAATCTTTGTAAGGGGTTGGTGCTCTTATGGGTTGGTGCTCACAAATCTTTACAAGGGGTTGGTGCTCTTGTGGGTTGGTGCTCACAAATAGTTGTGTTTGTGTTCAGCAAAGGGGTTGCTGCTCCTGAATGTTTATGCTTGTGAACTTTGTAATTTGATTTGGTGTTCATTCATATACTTGAGATTATTTTCCATGTTTTTCTCACTTTGGGTTTCCACATAAAAAATTGGTCTCTCTCTCTCTCTCTCTCTCTCTCTCTCTCTCTCTCTCTCTCTCTCTCTCTCTCTCTCTCTCTCTCTCTCTCTCTCTCTCTCTCTCTCTCTCTCTCTCGTGTGGTGCATGTTATTGTTTTAGTTTTATGGCATATCTTAAATGTGTGATTAAGTGATTAAAGAAAAAAATTAGATTAAGTGAAAGATATATAATATATTGATTCACCCCCCCTCTCAATATATTTCATGATTAACACCATAGCCTTCTTAAGGCTCTTCAACAACTGCAACTTTATCTTCCACCTTCTCAACTA
Source organism: Torreya grandis (assembly GCA_037957365.1). NCBI lineage: Eukaryota > Viridiplantae > Streptophyta > Pinopsida > Cupressales > Taxaceae > Torreya > Torreya grandis. Next base: position 4,947,487 of record JARHVA010000026.1, on the reverse strand, counting down.
AGGCTTATTTTTCATGTTGAAAATATTTTTGGATAGACTTCCAATATGGAAAAGCTATAGGATCTTGAGGAGAAGGAAATGGGGATTGAACAAACACAAGGTTTTATTTCTTGACATCAACTTTTTGGTCCTCACTTTCTTCATCCTTTTTTTCCCAAGACTTCACTACTTGATTCCAAGTTGGAACTTTGAGGCTATTAGGATTTTTTGGAGGCTCCTCTTGAGGATGGTAAGTGATTTCATGAGGATAAGGATCATGATAAAACTAATGTGTAACATAATGAGACTCTTGAGGATGGGAAGGAGAGACTTGTTCTTCAACCAGATTTTCACTTTCTTCAAAGCCTTCTTGAGGCTCTTCAATAGTTGCAATTTGATCCTCAGCTTCTTGGTTTTCACACCTTTCTAATCTATCTACCCACCATTGGATATAGCTTCCCATTTCATTCAAATATTCATTGGTGACATAGTTAGCTTCCTCCTCAACTAACCTCCACTTATTCATAAAGAATGGAACCAAATTTCTCAACCTTTCTATGAGATGAATATGGATTATATCAAGTTTCTTATCCCATTTCTTGATCACCCTTTCTAATTTTAATATATTTTGAATGACTGAAAACAAATATTTAGCTTGAGGTGTAATTGAAGTAGAAGGAGGAAAGGCCTAGGTTTTTTGGTAAGCTCTTAATTATTGAGTTAGTTTCCATGACTTTGAAAATGTTATCTAGGAACTTGAGGAAGACTGCCTCCAAGAAGTTGCCTCTTAAGAGCTTGGAATTTTTTTTCAAGATTACTAATCACATCTTCTTATTAAATTTTTTCGTAAGGCTTCTCAACAACATCATGATCATATGGAGGAGGAATAGGCTAACCATAGGGTTGATAACAACCTTGATAAGGTTGTTGAGTAACATAGTATGGATCACAACAAGGTTGATAGGGAGGTGTATAGTAATAACTCTCAAAATATTTATCCATATAAACTTCATTAGTAAAATGAAACACAAGACTTGATCAAAATATTTTACAATAAGTACTTGGGTTATATATAACCAATTGATTACCTTCAGAGTTGCCATCGGTGTTTACTTGAATGCTTCTAAAAGCTGATAGTAGGAAAGACACATGAAAAATCCTTCCACTCTTTTGGGCTTTAGTCCCACTGGGCGTGCCATAACTATTATAACCAACTATTACACCCTTGGAGGAGGTTGTTCATACCTCTCCAAATTTGGATAACATGGGATTACCTCTAGGCATGTGGGTTTCCTATAGTAGAGGTAAGCCTCTAGATTATATGCTAGCTCCCTTGATCTATATTTTAGGCTCATACACTACAGTAAACTAATCACTATTGGGGGTGAAAGGAGAGAAGGAAATATAAAAGTAACCTAGGATAATAGAGGTGATACATGAAATATATCTCCACAAACATATTTATATTTGTACTAAGAAAGAAGACTACTAAAACTGACCTCAACTCAATGTTCTTCTAGCATAAGTGTTTTTAGATAGAGGTAGATTACTATGCATATCCATAAGTGGGTGAAAAGGAGGTCTAATATTAAACACTAATAATATCTCTCACACTTCAAAACACACTTAAAAAACACATACACTTCATGAGACCCATTATAAGAGATGATACTACTCACATAATGCATATAAGAGTAGAATGGAAGCAAGGAGAAGACATTCATCACTTGCAATCCAAATACACTATTTAACATACTTAAGCAATAGTTTCAAAGATTAAATCAACTTCAAAACTTTATTCAAAGGAAAAACAAGATGTCAAGACCAGTATGGCTTTGCCATACAAGGTATGGATTCTTTACAAGGCCAAAATGGCTTGAATACATAGAGCATAGAAGAAGAGAGAGAAGGAGTGAAGTTGAAGGGTCACAAGGCCAAGTGTCAAGGCTTGAAATCTAGTTAAAATGCAAGAAAAGAGAGTTAGATAATAGGTCATGAGGTCCTCAATTACAAGTGTCCATCTGAAACATGACACCTTCTTAATGTTGGCGTAGAGATCTTCATGTCCTTTTTAAAATGTCTTCTTGATGATAGGTTCACTTAATTACCTTGAAATACCTTAAAAGTCTTTGATATTGTTGGGGATCAACCAACAATGGATTACACTTGTGAAAGAAATAAATGCGGAAATAAATCAGATAGATAAGTAACTAGAATGATAAATAGCACAGAACAAGAGATACAAGAAAACACCCTGAAAACTTGTATTAAAACTCTTTACAATAGGAATACAATTGAAGAAACTTCATTCTTCCACACCTCTCTCAGATGCACACAAGATCTCTCACTAGATCTCTATTCCTCAAGAGCTCTCTCTCAAGTACACTCAAATCCAACAACCTGGATTGATGCAACTCAGTACTGTCCTTCAAACATTCACAATGTTCTACTCATACTCACACATTCAACATACTAAGCTAAGAAGATCTTTCCTACATATAGAATTAGGAAACTTGAGCATGCTCTTACAACAAATAGTTAAGCCTCTTGAACAAGGGCTCTAAAAATAATATTGCTAATAATAGAGACGCGAGCTTGAGACTACAACTCAAACTCATCATGCAAACACTTGCTTCTATCCTCGGAAATCGCTTTCTAGACACACAGGTAACCGACGTCGGTTCCTGCCTGTTCGCCTGTGACCGTCACCGGCCAACCCTACTATCGACGTCGGTGCCTCTGCAACTGCAACTGACCGACATCAGTCACTCCTGACTGACACCAGTGTCTGTGTAGACCCGAACCTGTTTTGAATTTGCTCCTTGGTGAAGCTTTTAGCTCCACACCCTAACAATCTCCCACTTGGAGATAAACCAGCTGCACCAGTACCTGTACAGCAACATCTTCTAGCTCCTCCATCTTCAACTCAATCGTGAAGACCAATAGAAGTTGAATGAAGATTCAACTTCTCCTTAGTAACCGGCTTAGTTAGCATGTCAGCAGGATTCTTGTCTGTATGGATCTTCTCCAGCTTCAACTCACCATCTTCCAATACCTGCCGTATGAAGTGGTACCTTAGCTGTATGTGCTTGGTTCTTGAGTGAAAAGCTAAGTTCTTAGCCAAATGGATTGCACTCTGACTGTCACTATACAATCTGTAACTCCCATGCTCCCTTCCAAGCTCTTCCATGAACCGTGTCATCCATATCATCTCCTTGCTAGCTTCTGTAGCTGTAATATACTCTGCTTCTGTAGTTGACAAGGCAACAACCTTCTGTAACTTAGATATCCAGCTAACCGCCATTCCACCTACAGTAAAAACATAACCTGTGGTGCTCCTTCTGCCATCCAAATCACCTGCCATATCTGAATCTACATAACCATGTAGAGAAGTATCTGAACCTCCATAGCACAAGTGTCTACTGCTGGTTCCTCTCAGATATCTAAGGATCCATTGAACTGCTTTCCAATGTTCCTTTCCTGGATTGGCCATATACTTGCTTACCACTCCCACTGCTTGGGCAATATCCGGTCTAGTACACACCATTGCATACATCAAACTTCCTACCGTGGAAGAATATGGAACCTTACTCATGTACTCTACCTCATCATGTGAATTAGGACATTGCTCTTTACTCAACTTAAAATGTCCAGCCAAAGGTGTGCTTACCGGTTTAGCATCCTGCATATTGAACCGTTTCAACACCTTGTCCACATAATCCTCTTGAGACAATATCAACCTGTGATTTTCCCTGTCCCTCTTAATGCTCATGCCAAGGATTTTCTTTGCTGCTCCCAAATCCTTCATAGCAAATGTTTGAGCTAATTTCACCTTGAGCTCAGAGATATCCTGCATGTGAGATCCTGCAACCAGCATATCATCTACATACAACAATAGAATAATATATCTACCATTATCAAATCTCTTAAAATATACACAATGGTCAGATTGACATCTACTGTAGCCATGCTCAGTCATAAACCTGTCAAATTTCAAATACCATTGCCTAAGAGCTTACTTGAGGCCATACAAGCTTTTCTTCAACCTGCACACTAACTTCTCCTTACCCTTGACCTCAAATCCTTCTGGTTGTTCCATGTATATTTCCTCATCCAAATCTCCATGAAGAAACGATGTCTTAACATCTAGCTGCTCAAGATGCAAATCCTCAAAAGCAACCAAAGACAATACAACCCTTATAGAAGTCATCTTAACAATAGGAGAAAAAATCTCACCAAAGTCAATACCTGGTTTTTGTGCAAATCCTTTCACTACCAATCTGGCCTTATATCTCATCTATCCATCCTCACCTTCCTTCAACCTGTAGGTCCATCTGTTCTTCAGTGTTCTCTTACCAGCTGGCAATTCAACCAAATCCCATGTTTGGTTCTCTCTTAAGGACTCCATCTCCTCAACCATGCCACGCTCCCACTTACTCCTGGACTCCACCTGTAATGCTTCTTCAAAACTCTCTGGTTCTCCACCATCAATTAGCAATAAATAATATAAGGAAGGAGAATATCTAATTGGAGGCTTACTTACCCTTTCAGACCTCCTGATGGGTGTCTTAGACTCGCTCTCAACACGCTGTCCACCCAAATTTTTTGACAGTGACCGACCTCGGCCACCTGTAGACCTGTTACTGGCCGACGCCGGTTCCTCCTGGCCGACGTCGGTCTCTGTATGACCGACATCAGTTTCTATACTGTCGACGCTGGTTCCTAACTTGCCGACATCAGTCTCTGTGTTTTCCTGTAAGTGATTATTTATTTTTTCCGCGAGCTCATTTTGGACCATAACTTCATCCAATTCACCATTGCTTTGCCTAGATTGATCCAGCTTCCTTATTTGATCACTGTACATCACTCTTTCATTGAAAACAACATCACGGCTCCTAATTACCTTGTTAGTTCCTAGATTCCAAAATTTGAAACCAAAATCATCTGAGCCATAGCCAATAAACGTGCACCTCATAGACTTAGCATCAAGCTTCTTTCTATTTTCCTTATCTATGTGCACAAAGGCTTCACAACCAAAAACTTTGAGATATGAGAGATCTACCTTTTTACCTGTCCATGCCTCTTCTGGAATTCCACCATCCAGAGCTGTAGAGGGTCCTCTGTTAATCAGGTACACTGCGGTGTCAACTGCTTCTGCCCAAAACTCTAAGGGCAACCCAGCATGCAATCTCATACATCTTGCACGCTCCATAATAGTTCTGTTCATCCTTTCAGCAATACCATTCTGCTGAGGTGTCCTTGGAACCATCCTTTGCCTACGGATTCTGTGAGTGTAACAATACCAGTTAAACTTAAGACTGCAGAACTCACTGCCATTATCAGATCTCAAGCACTTTAATCTTCTGCCTGTTTCATTCTCAACCATAGCTTTCCAAATCTTAAAAGTCTCAAAAACATCAGATTTCTTTTTAATACAGTAGATCCATACCTTTCTTGTGGCATCATCTATGAATGTAACATAGTACCATGATCCTCCAATAGAGGCTACCTGAGCCGGTCCCCACACATCTGTGTGAACAAGCTGCAACTTCTGCCTTTTCTTAGTAGACCCAGTCTTGAGAAAACTAACCCTTTTCTGTTTTCCAAATACACAATGCTCACAAAATTCTAGATCCATACTTTTCAAATCTGAAAGCATACCTTTAGACTTAATAATTGACATCCCCTTCTCACTCATGTGGCCAAGCCTTGAGTGCCACAATTTAGCATCCACATCTGAAGTAGATAAAACTGAAGGAGATTTGTTAGTAATACAATTACACAAATAGAGAGTACCTTCTCTCTTACCTCTGGCCATAACAAGTGCACCCTTGGTCACCTTCCAAGAATCTGCTGTGAGAGTTACTGTACAACCCTCATCCCCTAGCTTACCTGCAGAAATCAAATTTCTCTTCAAACTAGGAACATGCATCACATCTCTCAACACCCATGTGTTGCCATTTTGCATCTTCAGCTGCACTTTACCTTTGCCAATAATCTTACAAGGCTCATCATCCCCTAAGTACACTATTCCAAAATCTCCATGGATATAGTCACTGAAATATTCTCTGTTAGGGGTAGCATGGAAAGATGCACCAGAATCTAATACCCAAGATTCTATATTATTATGCAAAGAGAAAATAAGAGCATCCTGTGTAATACCTGCAACCTTTGCCTCTTCCTTTCCTTCGTGCTAATTCTCCTCCTTAGGCTTTGACCAGCAATCTCTGCTTATGTGCCCCAACTTTCCATAGTTCCAGCATTGTGGCCTTCTGCCATTCCTGGATTTGGATCTGCCTCTTCTCTTAGATTTAGATCTTGATCTCCTCTTGCTCCTTTATTTTTGCCTTCCCCTGCTCTTGAGATTTAAAGCGTTCCCAGATGTCTCTTCTGTGCTTTTCCTGCGAATTTCCTCATTCAAGATAACACTAACCACATCCTCTACTTTTAAAATATTCGAAGCAGAAGCAGTATTAGAAACTGCCATTACCAAGCCATGCCAGCTTTCAGGCAAAGAACATAATATTAAAAGAGCTTTTATTTCATCTTCAAATACAATATTGATTGAACTTAACTGATTAACAATACCATGGAAATCATTCAGGTGATTAGAAACAGATCCACCTTCTTGCATATGCAAATTAAATAACTGCTTCATTAAATATATCTTATTAGAAGCTGAGGGTTTTTCATACAAATTTGCTAACATAGTCATTAACTCTACCGCAGTTTTTGCCTGTGACAAATTGGATATCACAGTGGAGGCCAGACTCAGTCTTATAGACCCAAGAGCCTTTCTGTCAAAAACTTCCCATTCTTCATCCTCCATGTCCTTGGGCTTCTTTGCTATCCCACCTAACGGTAAGTAAAGATCCTTCTGATACAGATAGTCCTCTATCTGCATTCTCCAGTGTTGATAGTTCTTGCCATTAAACTTTTCCATTCTCAATTTACTTTCTTCTGCCATTGCTTCTCCCACTCAAACAGAAATCCCTGCAGAAACCCCTGTGAGCAACCTGTAATCCAAACACACTACACAGATCTGAACCACCTGTTAGTGAACCTGAGCTCTGATACCACTTGTTGGGGATCAACCAACAATGGATTACACTTGTGAAAGCAATAAATGTGGAAATAAATCAGATAGATAAGTAACTAGAATGATAAATAGCACAGAACAAGAGATACAAGAAAACACCCTGAAAACTTGTATTAAAACTCTTTACAATAGGAATACAATTGAAGAAACTTCGTTCTTCCACACCTCTCTCAGATGCACACAAGATCTCTCACTAGATCTCTATTCCTCAAGAGCTCTCTCTCAAGTACACTCAAATCCAACAACCTGAATTGATGCAACTCAGTACTGTCCTTCAAACATTCACAATGTTCGACTCATACTCACACATTCAACATACTAAGCTAAGAAGATCTTTCCTACGTATATAATTAGGAAACTTGAGCATGCTCTTACAACAAACAGTTAAGCCTCTTGAACAAGGGCTCTAAAAATAATATTGCTAATAATAGAGACGCGAGCTTGAGACTACAACTCAAACTCATCATGCAAACACTTGCTTCTGTCCTCGGAAATCGCTTTCTGGACACACAGGTAACCAACATCAGTTTCTGCCTATTCACCTATGACCGTCACCGGCCAACCCTACTGCCGACATCGGTGCCTCTGCAACTACAACTGACTGACGTCGGTCGCTCCTGACCGACGCCGGTGTCTGTGTAGACCTGAACCTGTTTTGAATTTGCTCCTTGGTGAAGCTTTTAGCTCCACACCCTAACAGATATATATCATCTGACATGAGAAGATGGAATTAATATAAGTACATTTCCTTATATGCTTCTCCAACTAATGATCTTCCTCTTAACACTTATGTTACTTGTTTGCAGTCACTCATTAATCCTCTAGGCCTCAATCTTCATGCTTGTCACTATGGTGACTTGCAGTTGTTCATGGAGATTCATTATAGATGTGTTAGAAAACTTATAAATGCCTTATTTATCCTTTGGTCTATAATGCACTTCAATGAAAACTTCAAACCATACTTCTCATCTCCAACTTAGACAGTCACACTCTTTCTCATTGTCTTGTTCAAGATTGCCTGCAATGAACAGTCTAGTATAGGGATTTTTATGCATCACTGAGATGATAATTGAGTATGAAGAGTTATAAAAAGTCTCTACATACCTTTCACAGTGGCTTTCATCTATCCATTCCTTTTTGCACATTCCAAACACTTCAAATCTTAAAGAAAACATAGAATTAGACTTGTTTGTACAAGTGGCAATATGAAATAATTGGGTGGAAAGGAACTTGAGAGAGTGAAAAATAAATCCAAAACACTTTCAAGGCCAATTGACCCCTCTTGGATGAATTTTTATTCACATCTTCTTCATCAAGTCCTTAAGAGGGTTTTAGGTCATTTAGGTTTTTAGTGATGATTCATAAACGTTAGATGTTAAACCTTCAAGCTAGTCCCACTGAATTCAAGTTCAGGTCCCTCCTCAACTATCCCTAGATACTTAAGGCACCATTCATCTTGTCTGTATAGAAATGATCAAAATAAAATGGATTTTTGAGCTCTTACTATGCATTATGGATAAGCCTAAGATAAGTTTAGGCCAAAAATGGCCAATTTGAGCTATTCTCTACAAACCAATGGGTTTTAACAACCCTACACTCTCCCATGAAGGCTCTAAAATTATTTTGGAAGGTCACATGATCTTATGAATGGCATTAGGAACCTTGAGAGTTCATGTCCAGGTAGTAGGCCTAGTAGGCCTAGAATGTGCTTTTGTGTGTATGGCCACTTCTAAGGTTTCAATGAGTGTAAGTGTCTTTAATCACTTGTTTGTCTCTAATAAAACCCTATACATCTTTTAATAGTCATTATTGGCTCTATCATCCATCTTTTTACCATGGATGTCTACTAGGTCTATAAGTTGGCATGTTATTAGAGTGCCTCTCGTCTAAGATAAAACAAAAGACACTTCTATTATTAGTACAACCTAAATGAAACCATGGAGTTCTTTCTCAAGTCCAAGGAACATTTGTGTCAAGTTTTAAGGTCTAATTATTCCTTAGGAGCCCTAAACACTTCAAATTGTCCATATTACCTTCTAGGTTTGTGAGGACTGTATGTAAGGTTGTGGTTGACAGAGAAAGGAGTTTGAAAACCTAATTTTATCAACCTTTACCATGTTTCCTTTGTCTAAGAATCATATAGAGAGTGATATTATCATTATTATAATGAATTCAACATGGTTATCTAACTTATGCTTATGTCTACTAACCACACATGCATTCTCCATTAGGTTAGGCTACTTTGTAGACTATCTTCAAACTGTAGGTATTCATTTAGGGAATCATGAGATTCTGATAGATGATGATGTATGTGTGGGTACTATGTTACACCCTTTTGGTTTCCTCTAAGATAATTAGGCCATTTCACACTTTAATATATTCATCTCTGCCTTGAAATCATGCCCTTGTCCTTATACCATCAATGCACTATAATTTTCTTGTGAGTTGCACTATCCATTTTGGCACTGTGGCATTGTATCTCACTATGTATCTCCAATGAATACTTGACTAAGTTGGATACCACTCTATCTCTTTCTCTCTCAACCAAACAATCTCCTTCTTGTGCTCATGTGTGACCTCTAGGTCTAGACTACAAGAGTGAAGTGATTAGACTTATCTAGACCTCAAAAATGTCCACCAATAGATGACAATGTATGAGGTAGGGTTCCTTTTTGGAGAAGTTAAGGTAAAAATTCTCACTTTGCAACTTTTCTAACTTTGTACCTTTGTAAGTGTCAATGAAGAGTCAGAGTACAGTTTTGACTATGTTTAAGGTTTATAGACTATCAATCCAATCTCAAAATTGTTAGAGCTCTATCATGAAGTCCAAAAGTCTCATCAACCCACTGTCTAAGCACTCCTACATAATCTTGTGGGTGATTATTTCAGGGTTACTTGATTGTGCTTGTGTCTTAGACCCTGCACTCCATCAATGATCTTTTTGAGACTAAACCTTTAGTGGAGAACTTATCACCATGCTATGAGGGATTGAAAACAACATATTATCCTTGACTTAAAGCCATTTACAGGAGGATGAAACTCTACAATTTGCAACTATTGCTTTGTACACCATGATGGTTTTCACTTTTAACAAAGTGAGATGTTTCAGCTTATCTTCCTATGATCACATGTGCCAAACCAACTAAAAACAACATGAAATGGGATAACATGGTATACCAACCTACATACATCACTTGTTTCACACAGTCCAATGCAAATAGAGGATAAAATTGAGGTGTTAGGAATGTCTAGGTAGTTTGGAAGTGTTAATAATATTAGTGATTATTCATGAAGCATAGACAACTAATATAGAAAGCATGACCATGGAATGAAAGGCCATAAATACTACTAACATCTACCAAGTGCACTTAATCCAACTCTTCTTCTCCTATCCATACCAAGTACAAACTATTTGACCTTGTTGACCTACCTAAGAGAGCGATGAGAGAGAGAGATCAATTTTTGCCATTTTGGGACCTATTGAAGCCTATTGAACCTGTAAAAAATCTCTAGTGATCTCAACACACCTTCTTGAAGCATCAAACATGCCAAACTAGTCACCTCAGTCCGTATAACTATCTAAAACTAACTCTTTTACAGTTGATCTTCTTGTTCTTACATTGTACCTATAACATTTTTAGTTTCAAACTATCTTCAAACATGGCATAATTTAGATTACCTCTTGACACACTTGTCTTTTCATGACAAACTGTATAACTTCCCTTAGAGTGACCAAAAGGTGGAAAAAAGGACATTTGACAAATATGATGATTAAAACATATTGTATGACCCTCAAACAATGACTTAACCTTACATAAGGCCATGGTGAACATTTTATGAATTAAAGGACCTTATGAAAACTTTGCACATGCAGGGGGTTGACTTAATTTGACCTAGAAGTAAAATTAGTCAACAATATCTACACTCCAAATTTGAAGATGGTGTAAGAACATGAAATGTATCATTTCAAGTATAGTTTTTAAAACACTATTTTTTTTTTTAAATATTAAGTATAACTAGGTCAAACATCTAAAATTTGAAAAGGAACTCCTATTTTTTAAATAAAATAGAGAAAATAGATGGACATGTGGTGCACCATTTTTTTAACAGCATTTGATATTGTTTGAGACCCTTTGGTTAACATTTAAATAAGATATTCTAGTTTGTGATGTATATTTTTTTTAATTTTTTCAATTAATACCTTTTTTATGAATTTTTCAAGTAAATAGATCCTAAAAACTGATGAAAAAATGGATAGTCATCCGTGTGCGGTGCCTAACTACCTCAAAAAAAATGATTTTTTCGAATGTGTATAGAATTAGGCCTAATTTATGACCATGTAACTTGTTTTTCACTTATATCAATGAAAAATAAATTACATGAACATGTATAGGCATGTATATTTGTTTCATGTAGAGTCCTAAAAAGGCTATAGTTAGAAATCAATATAACTTGAAACCTTAAATTGGTCAAAATTTTATAAAAATTAAATTTTTGGAAAGAGGAGAGCATGATTGTCGTGATGGTATTCATTTTTTTAATTTTACCATTGAAATTTATAGTGTATTTAGAGATCAAAATTGAATTTTGTTGTTTTTTAATCAAAACTCTCAGACTCATATGTAGATTGATAGGTCCAAGCCTTTGGCTCAAGAATCCAAGCCATTCCTGAGCCAAAAGGCTTGTGTTTGAATGCAAATTCAAATAGCATGATCATGTTATTATAAAAGCAGTAATGTGATTATGTTCATATTATTTTGCACATAAAAGCATATGAACATGTACATGAAGCCAATATTGACCCAAAGATTATATTTACTACTCTAAATGTTAAGTATAAGTTTACATTTATTTCCTACACTTATATTGTTACATTTATTTCCTTATTAGTAAATATAAGAAATTAGGTTCACACTGCATTTAATAAAATTAGTCTCACAGTTACATGCCTTACAATGTGGAAAATAATTTTTCAAAATCCAATCTAGTTAGTACTTAGGAATTTTTAGGGTCTAAGTATTGAACCTAGGGATTTTAGGACATAAATTTTGCATTTGATGTCCATTTTTGGTGAACATGTAGTCTTTTTTTAGGTTTTTGTGCCTTCTAAAATGATTCTTTGCATTTATAGGAGTCCTAGGTTTGTCAAAATTGAAATTTACAAGCCACTCACTTTGAAATCGATCTAAAGTGGTGTGATTGGGGTAGCATAGCTCACATTAATGACTTACACACATCAAATGACCACTTTATATTGATTTCACTTGTTAATCATCTCTCCCTCATCCCTGATCACTTCCTACTCATCCCTCATCACCCCTAATCACTCTCTCATCATTCCTTATTATCCATAATCACTCCCTCATTAACCCTCACTATCCCTAGTCATCTCTAATCACTCCCTTATAATCCATAATCACTCCTCTATTGACCCTCACTATCCCTCATCATCCCTAATCACTCCTTCCTCATCCCTCATCATCCCTAATCACTCTTTCCTCACCCCTAATCATTCCTAATCTCTACCTCATAATTTTTCATCATCCATAATCACTCCCTCCTCAACCCTAATCACTCCCTCATTGACCTTCATTATCCTTCATCATCTCTAATCACTAAGGCTTATCATCCCTAATCACTCCTTTATTGACTATCACCATCCCTCATCATCCCTCATCACTCCCTCCTCATCCCTCATAATCCTTAATAACTCTATCCCCATCCCTCATCATGCCTAATCACTCCCTCATCATCCAATGTAAGTATATACTCTAAAGGTATATTTGATTCCAATCACATGTTATTTAATCCATCATAATAAAAATTAACTCTTTTATAGGACTTGTTTTGTTGTCAATACCCATTTGTGATAGTAAATTTTATTACTAATATAAATTGGATGATATTCCAAATTTATAGTCAATTAAAATAAGTACTATCACAAAAAATATTATGGATTTTAGTTCATCAAACTATCTTTGTTCTGCAGTTGACTAGATGAAACTTTATATGGTTCTACCTTTGGTAGCTTGTTTCAAAGGATAAAAATTAAACACAAATCTCTTGTATAATTTTATAATTCTGAAAAGATTTGAATTTATGCAAATTAATTTGGTGTTTCCCATTCTAGTATGCCTTGAATCTTGGCTAGGTTCACACATTCACTCCTTGTGTGTGTGATGTATCCCAAATATTATATCTCTTGCATGAAAAATGAACATTTATTCATGATATCATAAAAATGTGTTTCTACAAAATGTGAAACACTATTTCAACATGGTGTAGATGTTTATCCCATGTTTTCTAAAGATTAGGATGTCATCAAGGTAGATTAAAAAAATGACATAGTTAAAGGGCCTGAGGATGTCATTCAACATCTCAACGAATGAATTCTCTACATGAGTTAACCTAAAAGGCATAACCAACTATTCAATCAATCCTTCCTTTGTTTTTAAGACAATATTCCAAATTTCTAGAGGTTTAACATGACTATGATGATACCAAAACTTAATATCAATCTTGAAAAATAATTATACACAATGGATATGGAAAAAAATGCCTTAATATTTAGATAAGGATAATATTTCTTCACTTTAATATTGTTAGGATTTTTTTAATTGATTCACAACCTTGTGTCCCATCCTTCTTGGGCACAAGCATAATTGAGATTCTGCAAGGTAGTGATTTGGACATGATGTGTCCATTATCCATGATTTCATAGATCTACCGCTTGATCTATTCATTCTCTAGAAATGATATGTTTCATAAAGAGGTTTGAGGTAGAGGTAGTTAAGGTATCAAATCAATAGTAGTGTTTAGTGTATAGTATGTAGGAACTTATTTAGGTGACTGCAAGATATCCTTGTATTCATCTAGTTTGTGGCTCAATTATGTTTTTTTTACTATTGTTGGATAAACCACACTATGATATGGTGCCATAAGGATGTTATTACATTTACTTCTTACCATAAAGAGTATACTTATTACTATAACTGACAAGAGTGTTCCACTTCCTAGCATTAATTATTGAAAGCTTATGAACTAATTATGATATATGGTATTTCATATCATGACAATCTATCATAACATTTCAAGAATTTACTTCATAGACTACATGTCAATGGTAAATATATAGTTGACCACATGTAAAACATCACATACCTCTAATGGTGAGATGTCACAAAGGATTTCATCTTTAAAAAGTTTGATTTTGTATACCAAGTGACACTACTAGGTGATCTATTTCTGAAGGTCTATACTAAACCATACACTAACGTATGGTTATGGATGATGCATCAATTTCAAGTTCATTTTTTGAAAATATGCTTTAGGGTAAATTAAATTCTTCTGACTTCCATTGGAAATGATGAAGTGTATTATCTCACCATTCATCTATGTTTGTTAATGGAACAATATTTTTAATTCATATAATTTCTTTTTGGGTGAATTAGAGATATTTTTAGTACCAATTATATCATTAGGTTCATAATCTATTATCTACTTACATTTTTATAGTGTTAGATAGCTTGTACCCATTTCTCAAGTTATGCAAGTAGAGATCTCGTAGTGTGACATTCTTCATTGGATTGAATATGAAGTTATGAATTAAGCACCACTTTATAATATTGGAATACTTGTTCTAATCATTTGAAAATTATTTTCCATTTTATGGTATGATGAATCAATCAATAGACATAAAAATATAAGGCCTTCAATGTAATTATTTGGATCATAAAATGTCCTCATATGGAAAGCAATTGTTTGGTTTCAAGAAATCACATAGCTTGGTGATCCTCATATTTACTACCATTTTTGATGCCATGGTGGTTTTACTTGCTTCTCTTTTTCTATTATATCTTAAATTATGAATTACATCATTTATAATAGGCCCATATTTTTTCATAAGTGTTAAATGTTTATGTTTTAAAAATTGCCTCCACATTAATTTGATCACTATGTCTTATATTTAATGTCAGCACTCAACTCTCCACTTGTAGCTCCTAGCATTGTTAAACTCCAACAAGATACCACCATCAAGGTATTGGATGGAGTGATTAAGGATGAGGAGGGATGAAGAGAAATTGATTAGAGATGATGAGGGAGTCATTTGGGATGATGAGGGATGGTGAGGGTCAATGAGGGAGTGATTAGGGAGTATGAGGGAGTTATTATGGATGATGAGGGATGGTGAGGGTTAATGAGGGAGTGATTAGGGGTGATGAATCATGAGGAAAGAGTAATTAGAGATGATGAGGGATGATGAAGTAGTGATTATGGACGATGAGAGATGGTGACGGTTAATGAGGGAGTGATTATGGATGATGAGGGAGTGATTATGGATTATAATGAATGGTTAGGGTCAATAAGGGAGTGATTGGGGATGAGGAGGGAGTGATTAGGAATGATGAAGTGGTGATTGGGGATGATGAGGGAGTGAATAGGGATTATGAGGGATGGTGAGAATTGATTAGAGAGAGATTAGGGGTGATGAGGGAGTGATTAAAGATGATGAGGGATGGTGAGGGTCAATGAAGGAGTGATTAGGGATGAGGAGTGAGTGATTAGGGATGATGAGTGTTAATGAGGGAGTAATCAGGTATGATGAGGTAATGATTAGAGATGATGAGGGATAGTAAGGGTCAATGAGGGAGCAATTAGGGATAATGAGGAATGATGAGAGAGTGATTATGGGTGATGAGGGATGAATAGGAAGTGATTAGGGATGAGGGAGGGATGATGAATAAGTGAAATTAACACAAAGTTGTCAGTTGATAAGTGTAGGTCATCAATGTGACTGATTTTATCCCAATCACACCTCCATTGATAAAGTTCAAATTGAGTGGTTTTCAAAGTTAAATTTTGACAAACCTAGGACTCTTAGAAATATCAAGAAGCAATCTAGAAGGCATAAAAACTTAAAAAATGACTATAAGTTTACCAAAAAAAGACATCAAATCCAAAATTTATACCCTAAAATCCCTAGGTTCAATACTTGACCCTAAAAATTCTTAAGTACTGACAAGATTAGATTTTGAAAAACTATTTTCCACATCATAAGGCATGCAACTGTGAGACCAACTCTATCAGATGTAGAGTGGCCCTAATTTATTATATTTACTAGAATAAATTTAAAGTATGAGGAAATAAATATAACAATATAAATGTAAGCTTATAATTTAATAACACAATCGCATTATGTCAATAATGTGATAGCGTTATGGGAAATTTCCATGGAATTATCCCCCAACTCCATTTACATAACCTGCCCTTAACTATTAAGAAATAGATCTCAGGTTTTTGACCCACACATGGGAAAACTATAGACTCAACCTGTTTGGGTAAAACTTCTAGGCCTACCTTCATAATTTTGGAATAAGGCCATTTTAAGGCTATTGGGGATAGTATCGGAACCTTTATAATCAAATATCATAGTTACTTTAAGGATTATTCTAGGATAGTATCTAGAATCCTTATTGATTTAGACTTGAAGGAGGAACTGGAATAGGATATTAACAAGGAATATGAACCATGGAAAGACACCTAATCTCAAGATTATATGGGTATTCCCATTAGGTGTGTTATATGTCATGCATATGGCCATCTGGTATCTAATTTATCGTAATGCTTTACCTATCATAAATGGTGAAGTAAACTGGTCCCCTTTTCTCAGTTTGAAGAGGAGTGCATTATCAATGGCCCTGAGCCTCCTAGGCATCAATAAGAGTCATTAGATAGGAGTCTTAGCATACCACTTTAGAAGCAAGAAAATCATATAAAAAACTAGATGCAGCTAAAGGATTCTTTTCATCTTTTGGGGTTGGTTGAGGAAGATCTCACACTTTAGTCTTCCACCTATTTGTTTAGGTTTTAATTGAAGGGATTTCCATCATGCATTGTTATTGGACCCCACCACCATCAATTTTATCACCCTCTAGACTTAAGAGATATTTATCTAGGAAGATCAAAGATAGAATAGGATGCTTCTTTATCTACTAGACCTACAAAGAGTTCAAGGTCAAAGGTACATTTGGAAGACATAAGATGTGTGCCAGGTAATTAGATAAAAGGAACTACAAATATCTCAGTTGAATAGCCATGGTTAGCTCTTCAAAATTTCACTCTGATAGTACATTCACTACTTTTGGGCATTTTTGCTATCCCTTGATATCTCATCTTTTTTTTGTAGATGAGGAATATGGTTGAATCAAAGGGGGAATTGGTAATCTTAGAAGGATAGGAAGCTCTTTACTAGGGAGAGGTTGAAATTCACTACTCTCTTGTACACAATCTAAAGTTGTTCATGAAATTCAATGGGGAAAGTAACAAATGTTTATTAGGGCCCTTAGAGTAAGGCAAGCCCCAATGATTTGTTAGTAATGTCAATTATGTACCTAAATATAAGAGGGTTTATGAATTGTTCTAAAAAAATTCTTTGAAGACACTCATTCACCTTCACAAGTTGAATATGATCTTGATTTAGGATACTAAGGGGTATGGTATTAAGGTTATCAAAGAACTATCTAAATTTATAAAAGATTGGGCATTATTATCTATTGATTCTATTAGTAGTTATGGGGGCCTAGTCTAGGGTTGGAATACCACATCCTTATGTAGATGCTTAAATCTAGATTTATATGTTAAACTAGTCTTGTACACTTGACAAATATATCTCAAGGCTCTACCTTTCAGTTTGACCTTCCTTATAGCTAAAAGGCTCACAGTCACCACCTCACTGGGTCTAATTACTTATTTTATATTACAACTTTGATTACTCTAATTATCTAGATATACATCCTTCACTATCAGTTACAAACCTCTATAACTTTGTTCCATCCTAGATAGTTTCATTCATGATAGGATACTAGCATCAACTCTATTATCCCTGATCTGACACAAGTTTTCTTTCCCTAAAAACACTCAAATTTTCAAATCTTTTTATGTGTATGGGTCAGCTTAAGAATGTCAATAACCATTTTATGAGGATCATTTCAAAAGAGCTAATATAAATATAAGGTAAAGCCAATTCATTTGGATATCTAGCAATCATCAGATAATCACATATCAAACTTAAACATACTACTAAATTTTAAATCACATAACTAATATATTCTTCTTTATTGATTCCTATTTGTAGATCAATCATAGGAGCAATCATACTACAAGTTTGATTCACTCATAATGCATCCCATTAGCCATATATATCAAGTTACAAGCTAGATCATTGCATGCATCTTCATATAGTATATTGCACCCTTTTGTACACACATTCCCACATATAGGGGAGAACTACATAAATCTAAGGCCCTCCTTAGATTAATGGCTATGTAGGTAGTACTCATTGAAAGAGGGGTCTTTGAGGTCAACTTGACACTATGAGCTTAGTAACCCAATTTTTGGAAAGGTAACCTAACCTAAGGTGGAGAACTAGGTTTTGAGCTACAAATAGTGATATAGAGATTATACATGAGATCCAAATACATCATACAAAAGGTAGAAGAAAATATAAAAAGAACTGGTGGTCACATCTTGATATGATAAACATTCTACATATGAAAATTGATTCTTGAGTATCATACAACCTATTTCCACATTTGTATATATCTCAAATCTATCTATGCATCATTGCATAAAATAAATATTATTTCTTCTTCATGATTACGCAATCAGAATATGATTTGGCATTATACTTTCTATATTTAGTATTTTTTGTAATTTTAATCTGAAATTTGATATCATAAACTGAATTATTTAATTGGCCTACTTTAGGTAATAATTTATTTCAGTCTTAAATATTTTATTCCCCTTACCCTTAATCCCAAAAAGGATCAAACATTTGGTGAACCTGACCATTATGTCTTTCTATGCAAATTGTAGATTTATCTAGGGTTTTTATCCTCATAAGGTATTTATTTTTTATTTTTATTCAGATTTGTTTGATTTTCTTGCATGTAGCCTAGGCATAACCCTAGATTAGGTGGTATTCCTATTGAATATCTTTAGATACCCCTTGGGCCACCTAAATTTTCTCAATCTAATACCATGTCAAACTATCCTAATAATGAGAGTGTAAATAATGATAATGCACCACATATTGAAAAACATTGTTATAAAATATATATTTGACAATGAGGATAAATCAACACATGAGGGTAATGAAAATGATCAAGTTGACCAAGAACAAGTTAAATAATTTGTTTTGTTTTGAGAACTCATTTGTGCAACTCCTGAAGATCTCCAAAAGATCCTACATACTATATTAGCAACTTAAAAAGCTAAAAACATTGATGAACAACCATGTGCATCTATTGATCATGTTTTTAGAGCTATAGGGCATCCCCATATTCCCATCTTTCTCCATTGTATAAAAACATTGCATACAATACCTAGTGGGAGCACAAGATATGTTTTCAAACCATTACATCCCCTTTGGTGAATTATTAAACTTCAAACTTAGTGGTCCAAATATGGAAGATCTTATACAAACTATAAAAAATTTGGAACCTAAGGTTACAAACATTGAGCAAAAATATATGAAATCACCTCATGATATTGATTCACAAGATGTATTTCATAACCCTATTGCACTTGATATATCTTTGTACCCTTTGCAAACTATTTTTGTTGCACCCAAGTTCACACTATATGATGGAAAGAGTTATATTGAGCAACATCTTTGATCCTTTTATATAGCATCCCTTGATTATGCATATAATGACAAACTTTTGACCAAATTATTTCCAAGAAGCTTAAATGAGTATGTTTTGAGATGGTTTTATGACCTACCAATACAATCAGTAAGATCATTCAAATACTTCAATGATCAATTTTTAACACATTTTTCAATCAATATTAATGAAAATATGGCATATGACCAAATTTCCAAGATAAAACAAGGAACAATTAACCAATTAATGAATATGTCTTAATAAATATGACAATGTTAACCAAAATGACAAATCCAATGGTGGATAAATAACTTCAATACATATTAAAGAAAATTTTACTTGTTTCCTTACATTAATGGCTACTATTTTCAATAAATTCAAATCTTTCGATGACTTATACCATATTATTTGAGATAGAGAAAAACTTATTGCATTAAAAAAGTTTAAGAATGTATCTAATGCACCAACTACATCCTCTAACAAGTTTCATATCAAATCAAGTTACAAGGTAATCTGCTAAGGCTAAAAAGTATGCAACTACCATGGTTAATACAATTTCATGATAACCTAATAGGCTCATATTATCCAATACACCTAAGATATAATTTACACAATTACCTGAGTCTCTAGATTTGTTACTTCCAACACTGTTAGAGTGTCATCTCATATCTCTCCCTCATCTTATGGTGGTTGATATGTCTCAAACTTTACTAAAAGTATATGATGCCAATGCCTATTGTGAATCTCACTAATGTGTGGGGCATCCTACAAACATTTTTTTATAAAATAAAGCACAAGATACAAGACCTTATTGATAATGATCAACTTACCTTTGAGGATTCTCTCACATATTCAGGATCAAAATCAAATGATTATCACAAACAAAATATATTCAATAATCCATTACAAGATCATTCTAAGACAACTCCAGAAGTAAAAATGGCATATCATTAACATCCTCATCCATAAAATTATGGGCACCCATTATATAGGATTATTGGTACATTTACACGTGAGATATTTCTTATGGTTATGAGACATTCTTTTTAATTTGATGGTAGAGAATTTGTGGATGATGACTTAAATCTTCATTCTTTATTTACCAAGGCATATATTGATCATTAGCCTATACATAGTGTTATGATTGAAAATGGTGCTAGTGAGAATGTATGTATCATGACGTTACTCACACATTTGGGATACACATGTTATTATTTATTCCATTCAACTAAAATGATAAAATCATTTGATGGGAAGCTACAATAAGGTTTTGGTGAGATTGATTTACCTCTTTAGGTTGGTCCAGCACATGTGACCACTACCTTTTTAGTTATACCACATATGGGAGTCTTTGATATGTTATTAGGACATCATTAGATATAAGCTTCATACAATACCTTCCATAGTGCATGGTTGTCTTAAGTACATTCATGCCAACAAGGTAATTATAGTTTATGGGATTTCATCTGAACATCCTTTGCAATAGGCAAAGTTTATTCCATGGAATTTGATTATACATCTTATTAAAAGGGTATGTAAAAATAAACCACATTTCCTAGGTGCCCTATCATGATAACCCTTTACATCAGAAATCTATAATGGACTCTTCAAGATCCTCATTCACACCTTCACAACCTTGTCATTTACCTACATAAGAACACCATGTTTCAAAATGGGTAATAAGAACAACTATTACACTGAGGAAATTACATAATGTAAAATAGTGGGTTCCACAAACCCTTACACCTTATATTACTGCTTCACGACCATAGAGTCCTATGATACATACACATAGCATCACAGATTCTACACATTCATATTTTTGGCACATATACACGATCCTTGGCAGCATGGCCAATTTATTATACCATATTCAAAGAATATATAACCTTATGATCATCCCTTAGATGAGATCATTGGATAGCACTTTCTTTCCAAATTTTCCAAAAAAAATTAAAAAAACATCAAAAAATCCAAAAAAAACAAATATTCTAGAAAATACAAAAGCATTAAAATAAATTAAAAAATACCATAAATATTTAACATTTCACATATTTTCTAGCTTTTGCATATGTTGTTTACTTTATGTTATAAAAATGCATATCATTTCTATACACATGTCTCATGAGTATTTGAGTGTGATACAAACATACATTACACCCATGATATATTAACCATGTAGATGTTGGACCTTTCCTCTTCTATCATGATACACTACATTGGGGGCATCTTGATTTTACATGATCTCTATTGACATAGGTTATGTTGTTTTATGATAATTTCCATTTATTTTACTGAGCTTATATATATTACATATGCCTATACTCATGTTGCTATCTTACACCATGTATTTTGATATGTTATTCTACATGACATTTTGTTAACACATGTATGCAGGGACTAGTATGGCATGCTTATGTTAGTTGATTATGTTTTATCACTTCATCTATTTACATTAGCTTACTTAAGTGTATTTGTTGTTTACTTATTTTTCATGCTTTTGGAACATTTGAACATGTTCCTTTACTTTTTAGTCACAATGCCCTAAGTGTTTCTTTTTTATTTGGTGTGTAGACATTTTCACATCTTTAATTTTATTTTGTGGCATTTAAACATGCCGCTTGTTTGTGGTATCCTTGGACCCATCCTTGTATGACATTTGAGTACTATTTTATTTGTGCTTGATTACTTATTGATAATTTTATCTTTTAAACATTTCCATGATTCATATCATGCATCTTATGGATTATTATGTATGTATACTACAAGCATCATTGATATATCTACTTCAACATGACACTACTATATGTTTAGTTTACTACATGATTCACACAGACAAAGTATAGTTATCATATCCTTTATAGATAAGGTGATTATAAATTTTTCAATCCCCTCACCTCAAAATGGGAGGCATATTAGTCAGGACATGTTATAGAAGACATGGATCCACTTACATATAGTTGACAGAATCATCAAATTTTGATTCAGTTTACCCAGTTTACATGATTCATATGTATATTTGGGACAAAATTCTATGCATTGGGCATAGATTTATGACAAATATTTTGAAATAAAATATACATATTATACACATGTTATAGTTAAAATGTTACATTTTGATAGATATTTCAGTTTGAGACATATTTAAGGTGTGAATGCACGAAATTATAGGTACACTTCCAGACTATACACACATTTATGCATTGACCTTACCAAGATGCATCATTTGGGATTTTATTTGTTGCAATAATTGGATCTTTTTTATTAGTGAAATCAATATCTTATGCCCTCGATGGACTTGGCACTATGATTCTGCTATTATGGGTTGATACAACTATACCATTTGATTTGGATGAGATTGGCTAAATTAACAAGATAGTTGAACTTAAGTTGTGCGATTCATATTTAATGCTTTCAATGGACTTCACACAAAACTCCATCCTTATACCATATTGGGGGTATGATCACCTTCCATTTCCCATCATCACATCTCCAAGGATCAATTGTGAACCTCTCTCTAATGCTTCAACTAGGAATCATCTTTACCAAAATAAACTACCAATGGGAAACATGGTTGCATCAACATGCAAGTATACTCCTTCCTTTAAAATAATTTCAAATTATTCAATTTTAGATCATATGCACTAATTACACATGTAACATGTTCTTGGTTTTAGGTCATTCACATGCAACAAATTCAAGTGGGCTCAAGCAAATACAAAGTGTGTTGTACACATCATACTATGTTTTCTTTTGTTTAACGTGGTAATTTCATCTTTACGTATTGATAGATTAAAGGGGTGTAAATTTGGATGCTTAAATATGGATTTACATGTTAAACTACTCTTATACACTTGAAATATATATCTTAAGGCTCTACCCTTCAGTTTGACCTTCCTTGCAGCCAAAGGCACGCACTTCGCACCTTAATGGGTCTAATTACTTATTTATTATTCCAACATTGATTTCTCTTGTTATCTCAATCACCTATAACCATATAACACCTTAATTTTGATATATATCCTTCACTATCAGTTATAGAACCTCAAAAACTTTCTTCCATCCTAGACAATTTTATTTAGGAAAGGATAGTAGCATCGACACTATTGTTCTTGCTTTGACATAAGTGTCATTTACATAAAAACACTCAAATTTTAAAATATTTAGATGTGTATATATCAGCCTAAAAATGTCATTGACACTTTTGTGATGATCATTTGAAAAGAGTTAGTATAAATACAAGTAAAAGCCAAATCATTTAGATATCTAGCAATCATCATCCAATCACTTGTCAAGCTTAAACATACTATTGAATTTAAAAGTGCAAAACTAAGATATTCTACCCTATTGATTCCTATTCACATATTAATCATATGATTTGTCATATTATAGGTCTGAAGTACTCAAAAGACAACCCATTAGCCATATTTGTCAGGCTACAAGCTAGATCACTGCATGCATCTTCATATTATATATGGCACCCTTATGCACATGCATTTTCACACATAGGGGATAACTACATAAGTTTAAGGCCCTCCTTGGAGTATTATTTATGTAGGAAATGCTCAATGACAAAGAGGTCTTTGAGGTCTTGACACTATGAGCCCACTAGCCAATTTTTTGGCAAGGTAGCCTAACCTAAGGTGAAGAGCTAGGATTTGAGATATAAACAATGAAACAAAAATGTGCATGAGATCCAGATACATCAAATAAAAGTTGACATAAAACCCAAAAAAATATAGGTAGTCATATTTTGATACAATGATCATTTTCTATAGGATAATTATGTCAAGATTCAGACAGGAGCATCGACACAAGTGTCCATAGGTCGATGCAAGTGTATAGGCAGCTAAAAATAATATTTTTAGAATATGACAATAGGTTCTTGAGCATCATACACCATGTTTCCACATACATACATCTTAGATCTATTTGTACATCATTTCATAAGCTAAGTATTATTTTTTATTCATGATTGTGCAATAAAAATAATGTTTGACGTTTCACTTTCTATATTTAGTATTTTTTGTAATTCAACACTAAAAAGGAATATCATAAATTAAATTATTTAATTATCCTACTTTAGGGAATAGTTTATGTCTCTCTTGAATATTATATTCCTGCTAACCCTTAATCCCAAAAGGGTCAAACATCTTAAGGCTGGTGAATTTTGTTTTGTTCTCCTCAAGCTTTGGGATGGAGATTCATCATATGAAATTTGGAAAAAAAATCATTGTGGCAAATATTTATGGGCCATATGAGGAGAGAATGGATTTTTTGTATTACATGTTCACTCAACCTATTTTGAGAGTGGAAAAATCCATTATGGAGGGAGATTTTAACTTTACCATGAAGAGTGTTGAAGTGTGGGGGCTTTCATATAAACTAAATCATTTGTTGATTACTTCCTCCATAAAATAAAGGAGGCCAGATAGGTGGACTTGAAGCCTATCAATTTGGTTCCTAATTGTTGAAATGTGCAAGTTGCGTCCAATCACATAGCCAAAAATACTTGATATATTGCTTATAGTTGACACCCTTTTAAATGTCATTGAGAAAAATAGATCTTGGGTGGCCTCGAATGGTAAATCTGATCATCATACTATCTTTTTCCAAATTGACAAAGAGGAAAAAAATCCCCTGAGCCCTTTCAAATTGAATCCTTCTTGGTTGTAGGAGGAGGTTTCCAACAAGTTGTTCAAGGATCAGTGGATTTACTTCAATGTTTTCTCTTGGGAATTAGTTAGTCTCCAATTTGTTGATAACATGAAAAAAGTGAAGAGGATTGTCATCAGTTGGGTAGCCATCAAGTGATAAAATGATAAAAAGGACATCTCATCAGTGGAACTTCAGATAGATGATGTCTTTTATCATGTTCTTCATAAGGAATTTGTTGAAGTTATAAAAACTCAAATCAAAACTATAGAGGAGAAGAAGCAAGAACTATTGGTAGGATCTAAATCATAGTGAAGAATTAATAGTAGAGCTTATGGTTGGATAATGATGACAAGAATACTAAATATTTTTTTAAAAATTCCAATCACCATAAAAACAAAAACACCATTTAGGATATGCAATCTACTAATGACTATTTAACCCTTTTTAGATACGTGTTTAGGGTTAATGGGGTAGAATAACCTATATAAAAGTATAGATATAATTATTTTAGATCTGTCAGGAATCTAGAACAACAAACATGCTCTGATACCACTCGTTAGGATCTTGCTCCTTAGAAAGAACACAGTATGATTACCAAATATAAGCAATTGAATATGCGGAAATAACTAGAAACACAAGTAACTAGAATTCACAAATAGCACAGAATATGAGAGACAATACACTATCTTGTATTAACACTATACAGAAAAGAATACATCAAAGAGCCGCCACACTCTTTCACCTTACAGAGATTCGCCACACCTCAAGTGTACAGTAATTCTTCTCACACACACTCTCCTACACAAAAAACGGTCCCAATAACCAACTCACACACAGAATTGGTGTTCACCTCACCAACCAGTCAGTAATAACCCTGCCGGTACACCAAGCACTCTATAGCACTTCAAGCTGATCTCTCATGAACCTGCAACCTGCAATTCAAAGACCAAACTTACATGTATATCCCCAATGAGCTTGCAACAACCTGCAACTCACAGATCTTACAACTAGAAGGAACTCTTCCTTTCTATCTCATGCCTTAAACAATACATGCCAATGGGTCTATAAATAGATCCCAGACTCAAATAATAACTTAGACTCTTAATTTAGACAATTATCCTCGCAGCCCAAGACTCTGGCTGGTCTTGACATGCAAACTCATCGTTCACTTAACTAACTGTCCGTGAAACGAACACTTCGAGAACACACAGGCGACCGACGCCGGTCCCTGCTAGTCTGGTTCTGCCGACGTCGGCCGACTTCCTGCCGTCGCCGGTGGCCTTCTGCACTGGATTCTGCCGACGTCGGTCCTGCTGCCGACGCCGGTTCCTCTGGAACTCAGCAACTATTGTTCCTCAGTTTGCAAAGGTTGAAGCTTTTAGCTCCACAACCTAACAATCTCCCACTTGGAGATAAACATCTGCAACCTGTACCTGTACCTGTACACCGTCTAGTTTGTTTCCTTGGCTTTGTATCCCTCCTCAAGATCACTCTTGAAGACCAACCACCACAAAATCCATGGTGCAAAATCTGTCATCCAAATTACCTGCCACATCCGCATCTACAACCATGTAGAAAAAGAACTTGACCCTGCATAGCATGTGCACCTGCTGCTGGTCCCACTGAACTGCCCTTCAGTATTACTCTCCCGGATTGACTCCAAACTTGTGACAACTCCCACTGCTTGGGAAAACTCAGGTTTAGTACATACCATGCACTCAACCTCATTATGTGAATCAAGACACCTGTTCTATGAACTGTCTAACCATCGGTGTGCTAACCGGCTTCACACAATCATCCTGAAACAAAGTCAACAAGACCTCCATGTCTCTAGAACACACTCATGCCAAAGAATCTTGCTGCTCCCAGATTCTCCATGACATACACCTGAACTAGCTTTACCTTTAGTTCAGCAATACCTGTATATGTAACCCTGCAACAAGCACATCATACAAAAAATAGGATAATGTAGCTAATATTATCCAACCTGGTAAAGAGAAACACAATGATCAAACCTCCATTGCCCTGCAGCTAATACAAGATCATATACCGTGATCTTCCATCTCACGTATCCATTTCCGCTCTTCTTCATCCTCAACATCCATTCGTCTCTCAGTGCTTACTTCCAGCTGGCAACACTACCCAAAACACCTGTTTGGTTCTCTTCCAAGGAATCACATCTTCATTCATGCCAAGCTCCCACTGTTTCCTGGATCTACCTGTTCTGCTTCTTTAATAACTTCCTGGTCCTATGCCATAAGTGAGCAACAAGTAGTGTAAAGAAGGGAAATGATGAATTTAAGAACTTACTTACACCTTCAGTCCTCCATATGGGCGCTTGAGACTCCATGACAACTAGCTGTCCACCCAAAATTCATCTCAGTAACCGATGCTGGTCACATCTCAGTCTACAGCCGACCGATGTCGGTTCCCTGTGACTGCCTCCCTGCCGACGTCGGTTTCCCCTGGCCGACGCCGATCTCTTTTCTGCCCCAAGTCACCGACGTCGGGCTGCACATAGCCGACGTCGGTCCTTGTCTGGACACCGACGCCGGTTTTCCTGCCGACGTCGGTCTCTGTGTTTTTCTTGTGAGACCTAACTTTTTCCTGCGAGCTCTTTTTGGATCAAAACCTTGTCCAAATCACCCTTGCTCTGCTCAGAATTCCTCTGCACCTTATGCTGAACTCTGTCCGTCACTTTCTCCTTGAAAACCAAGGCTTTCCCGTTCTTGTCACTAACATCGGATTCCTCAAGAAACCTTACCTTCTTCTTCTGCATACAGAAACCACGATCCATGCCTTCCAAATCCGAAAGCATATTCTTTGACTCAAGAACAAGCATCTCCTTCTTATCTATGTGACCAAGCCTATCAAGCCACATCTCTGAATCTACAGCTGAAGTAGATAACCCAGAAAGAGAATCAGTAAAACAAGTAGATAGATAAAGCGTACCTACTTTCTTACCTCTAGCTACAACAAGTGTACCCTTGGTAACCTTCCAAGAGTCCGCTGTGAGAGTTACTGTGCAACCCTCTTCACCCAAACTTCTAACAGAGATCAGATTCCGCTTCAGAACTGGGACATGCATGACCTCTTTTAACACCCATGTGTCACCTGTCTGCAATTTAAGCTTCACTTTGCCTTTGCCAACAATCTGACAAGACTTACCATCCCCTACACAAATTTCTCCAAAGTCTCCCTGGACATACTCATGAAAGAATTCCCTATGTGGGGATGCATGAAAAGAGGCACCAGAATCTAATACCCAAGATTCTACTTTATCCAAAGAACATACCAGAGCATCCTGTGCAACGTAACCCACAACATCTGCTTCTTCTCCATGTCCTTCATGCTGATCTTCACCCGATCTGCAGTCTCTCTTTAAGTGCCCTTGCTTTCCACATTTCCAGCAGGTTATTCTGCCATACCTGGACTTGGATCTTTTGCCTATCTTCGACCTTGATCTCCCACGCTCTGTCTTCTCTCTTGGCCTTCCTCTTCCTTCAACACTCAAAGCATCTCCAGATGATTCCCCTGTGCTTTTCCTGCGTATCTCTTCATTCAAGATCACACTCACAACATCATCCACTTTTAAGACTTTTGAAGGAGACACAGTATTAGAAACTGCCATTACCAAACCTTCCCAACTTTCAGGTAATGAACACAAGATTAAGAGAGCTCTAAGTTCATCATCAAATACAATATTAACTGAACTTAACTGGTTTACCAAACCATGGAAATCACTAAGATGGCTATGAACAGATCCACCTTCCAACATTTGCAAATTAAATAAACGCTTCATAAGAAATACCTTATTTGAAGCCGAGGGTTTTTCATACAAATTTGCCAAAGATTTCATCAACTCCACCGTTGTCTTACATTGTGATAAGCTGAAAATCACAGATGAATCAAGACTCAATCTAACAGATCCCAGAGCCTTCCGATCAAGAACCTCCCATTCTTCATCTTTCATATCCAAGGGTTTGCTAGCAACCCCACCCAACGGTAAGTACAAATCTTTCTGATACAGATAGTCCTCAATCTGCATCCTCCATAATTGGTAGTTCTTGCCATTAAACTTTTCCATTCGTAGTTGACTGTTTTCTGCCATTACTCAACTCCCACTCAAACAGAAACCCTATGAGTAACCTGTAATCAAAACACACTACCCATATCTACACCAATCTGTTAATATCCCAACCTAAAGCTCTGATACCACTTGTCAGGAATCTAGAACAACAAACATGCTCTGATACCACTCGTTAGGATCTTGCTCCTCAGAAAGAACACAATATGATTACCAAATATAAGCAATTGAATATGCGGAAATAACCAGAAACACAAGTAACTAGAATTCACCAATAGCACAGAATATGAGAGACAATACACTATCTTGTATTAACACTATACAGAAAAGAATACATCAAAGAGCCGCCACACTCTTTCACCTTACAGAGATTCACCACACCTCAAGTGTACAATAATTCTTCTCACACACACTCTCCTACACAAAAAATGGTCCCAACAACCAACTCACACACAGAATTGGTGTTCACCTCACCAACCAGTCAGTAATAACCCTGCCGGTACACCAAGCACTCTATAGCACTTCAAGCTGATCTCTCATGAACCTGCAACCTGCAATTCAAAGACCAAACTTACATGTAGATCCCCAATGAGCTTGCAACAACCTGCAACTCACAGATCTTACAACTAGAAGGAACTCTTCCTTTCTATCTCATGCCTTAAACAATACATGCCAATGGGTCTATAAATAGATCCCAGACTCAAATAATAACTTAGACTCTTAATTTAGACAATTATCCTCGCAGCCCAAGACTCTGGCTGGTCTTGACATGCAAACTCATCGTTCACTTAACTAACTATCCGTGAAACGAACACTTCGGGAACACACAGGCGACCGACGCCGGTCCCTGCTAGTCTGGTTCTGCCGACGTCGGCCGACTTCCTGTCGTCGCCGGTGGCCTTCTGCACTGGATTCTATCGACGTCGGTCCTGCTGCCGACGTTGGTTCCTCTGGAACTCAGCAACCATTGTTCCTCAGTTTGCAAAGGTTGAAGCTTTTAGCTCCACAACCTAACAAGATCAAGATAATTAATTAAAAAATTAGATAAATGAATATTCTAAATTGAAATGTTGAGTTAGGCTAAATATATAAAGTGCACTCAAAATAGTAGTTTGATTGCATAAACATGAAGAAGAGATAATAGTTTGATTATTTATGAATGTGCAGGAAGATTTGAGAAGTATAGAGGTGGAAACAGGTAGGGCAACGATCATGATCTAGTCATCAGATTCTATAAATATTATTTATGAAGGCTTGGACACTTTCATCAACCTTGGGACACTTGCATTGATGTTTATGATATAATTGTCTTATATATAATATTCATTGTATTATAAAGTGATCTTCTAGATCCTTTGGGGTTTTTTGTCACCCTTTTGTTGATGTCTTTTATTCATGTGCATAGACTATTGATGATTGTGTTTGGATCAAGCCCTAGATTTTCACCTTAGGTATTTATACCTTGCCAAAAAATGGATTAGTGGGCTCATGGTATTGTGTGACCTCAAATATCCCTCTATCAATGAGCATTGCCTACATAGCCAATACTCCAATGAGGACCTTAGACTTATGTAGTTATCCCCTAGTTTTTGGCTTGTTTGTGCATAAGGCTGAAAAATAATATATGCAAAGGCATGCAATGATCTAGTTTGTAACTTGGGAAATACAACTCATGGGTTGTTCTTTGAGTGCTTTAGACCTATAATATGACTGTTCCTATGACTGATATTAAAATAAAGAAGAATGGGGTGATATAACTTAGTTGTGAAATTAATTATGTGAGCTTGAATAGGTGATTGTTTGATATTTGATAGATGAATAATGAGTAGGATTGGATTTATATTTATACCACACCTTTTAAAAATACCTCATAGTAAGGTTCAATAATAAAAATAGGACAACCCATAGGATTTGAAATATTTACAAATTAGATTCATTTTGATGACTAAACACTTTATAAGAATCTTGATACTTGTGTCAATGCACGTGTCCTTGTGTAGGATACAAGTGTTTGGTAGGCTATGAAGCTATCAAGGATCTGAAATTGAAAGTGAAGGCTATATATCATATTTTAGGATTTTTTATATTACAGGATATCTAAATCATTAGAAATGATAAGGTCAAGCCACAACATAAATAATTAGGCATAGTGAGATGGTGAATGTGAGATTTCAGTAACAGCGAGGTCTAGAATTGAAGGGTAGAGCCCTAATAGGTATCTACCAAGTATAAAAGAGTGAGATGTTATATAAATCATATTTTAGTATCTAAATCCCCCTCTATTTTAATATAGTAATGTCTAAAGATGAAATTACTAAGTTAAAGGAAAAAATGCATACATGGGTGTGTATAACACACCTTACCTTTACTTGAGCCCACTTTGAGTGTTTTTATAGTGTATGACCTATAATCAAGATCATGTTACAAAATAAATTAGTGCATGTAACCTTAAATTTTACATATTTAAAATGCTTTAAAATAAAGAAAGGAAGGATTACACATGTGTGTCGATGCAACCATGTTGCCCCTTGGCACTTTAACTTGGTAAAGATGTTTCTTTATGAAGAATTGGAGCTGAGGGATGTTCAGAATTAAACCTTGGAAATTTTAATATGGATATTGTAAGGTAATTATGCCCCTAATCTAGTGTAAGGGTGAGTCATGACATGACCATTGAGATCATTGAAACTCAATCGCACAACTCAAGTAACATTACAATAAAACCCAAGCTAAGTGGTGTAGCCAACTCAACCTGTAAAATAGAAGTAGTGTTAGGCCATCAAGGTCACTGAATATCAATTGCATTACTAAATGGAGCCAACTATTACAGACATAAAAGGCTCAAATAGTGCTTCTTATTGAAAACATTACTTCTTGGTAAATAAGTTTCAATAAGTTTGAATTTGTATTTGTAATTTTTGGTGAATTTTCATGGCATATGCACCTATAATGTGTCTTAAGCTGAAGTATATATCAAAATGTAACAATTTCTCTATAAATATGTATAGTATATGTCACAAATATGAGAAACTCTATCTCAAATTTGGCAAAATTGATGCAATGTATAAGATTTTGACCCAAGCGTCTATCTGAATCCTGTAAACTATAATGAAATTTTATAAATTTTGATAATTGTATAAGTGTGGAGATCATGTCTTTATGACACACTACTACTAATATACCCCCCTCTTTGAGGCAAAGGAAAAATGAAACGATTTGTTACCTTACCTCAATAGGATAAGATAAATAAATAATTTTTGCATAAATCATATAGCATATTGGAGTAGCATGTCTAGGTAGATATATCAATGAAACTCGTAGTATGTGGTCATAATAATCCCTAAGATGCATGACACGTATCATGGCAACATCTAGAAAGTAACAATACAAACTTAGCAAACAAACAAGAAAATGCACAAGAGCACTCAATATCATATAAGAGGGGTCTAAGGAGATTGAAAACAAGGGGCATATTAAAATTTTACACACTCGAAGGAAAGACATACTCAAATGTCCAAATAGAAAACAATTATTTGACCCTAAATTTAAAATGGGTTGGTACATTGTTAAGAATATATAAATAGTTCTAACACAAGGGTGATAAACTAATATATAGCATTCCAATTAATATAAAACTTAAATAAATAATATTTTTAATTTATACAACTAAGATTGCTAAAAAAAGTAAGGTACAACTATTGAAAGATATTGCACTAAATAAAAAATAATGGTAATTAACTAATTTATTGTGCATAAATAGATCTATACTAGAAATAGGTATAGAATATGTAGGATTAGTATTTTGGATCAGTCGTTAGATTATATAAATTATACTCCTACAAACACAAACACTACCTTCAGATCTAGATACTATCATCAATGCTAGTGTTTGAATGTGGCATAGGTGTCTAGTATAAAAAAAATATTGGATTTGGATGTGACCAACTTTGTTTTAGGTTTTTTTTGCCTTTAAATTATTATATTTAGATCTAAGATATAGGTTGTCACTCTTTGTTAATTGATTAAAACCTTTGCTCTTCACCTTTCTTCACCCTCAGAATGAGTTTGCTAAAATATGGGTTAGTGGGCTTATGGTGTCCAGCTACCCCAAAGACCCCTCTATAATTGGGTGTTGTATACATAGTTAATACTCCAAGGAGGGCCTCAAACTTATGTAGTTCTCCCCTATATGTGATAAAATGTGTGTATAATGTTGAAATATACTATATGAAGATGCATGCAGTGATCTATCTTGTAATTTAATAAATATCACTCATGGGCTACTCTTTTAATGCTTCAAACCTATAAGATGATTTCTCATATGTTAAATATGAAAATAGGGATGAATAGGGTAGAATAGAGTGCTTGTGTAGTTTATTGATTTAGATTTAATAAGTGTTTTACTTGGTATTTGCTAGATGAGAAATGATAAGGCTTATATTTATATTTATACCACATCTTTTGAAAATATATCATGGTAGAGTTCAATTAGACAAATAGGTTGACCCATAGGTTTCAAATCATTTTCAATTTGGATGAATTTTTAAAATTAGATGCAAGATAAGGATCTGGACAACACCATTGGTGGTAGCGTCCCTTTGTGGTCGGTAGCGTTTTAAAGTCTAGAAGACAAGTATAGATCTAAAACTGACACTAAATGATGTTAATCAAGTTTTAAGCTTTCTTTACAGTACAGGACACTTAGGTCATCATAATGATATAGATCAAAGTAAGAGATAAGTGTTTAGGCATAGTGAGATGGTGAATGTGATCCTTTTAGTAGTGGGGAGATTTAGATCTGAAGGGTAGAGCCATGATTGATATTTATAAAATGTACAAGACTAAGATGTACTAAAAATTCAATTTTAGTATCTATAGCAACATACAGTGGCATGTGGGCAAACAATCAAGGAATAAATTCAAATGTTCCATAAAAAATACAATAGAAAACAAGAAAATGACACTCATGAAAGTGACAATGTGAAAAAAAGAAGTATAAGCAACTAGCATAATCATATCATACTAGTCCATGCATGTATGTATTAGCAAAAAATTCATGTAACATATCATATCAAGTACACTAGAAAGATACAATCCTAATTATAGGCATGTCTAAGTATTAGTATATAAGCTCAACATGATAATGGAAATGTGATCATAAAATAATATAACATGTATCAATCATGACCAAAGAAGTAGATGCCCCCAGTGTAGTATACCGCGTGGCAAGATGAAAGGTCTAGCATTTGTATGTGTAAGTATCATGGGTCTGGTATATGCTTATATCACACTCAAGTATACATGAAACATATGCGTATAGAGATTATATTATATCTACTAACAGAAAGTAAACAACATATATGCCAAGGAGCTAGTCAGCATGTGAATGCCGAATATTTTTGTATTTTTGAATTTATTTGAATGTTTTTTATTTTATTGAATATTTTTTTATTTTTTTTTAATATTTAAAAAGTAAAATTGTCTAACATGTGATCCCATCTAAGGAATGCTCATAAGTATATCCAAACATGGAATTTAGTACTTTAAATTGGTGGTATTTCCAAGGAATCTGTATAGGTGTCATATTAAGAACTATAGAATATGTGGTATGATGTGTATGTCTCATATGATTTTATGGTCATGAAGAGGTAATCTAAGGAGTATGGGTTCATGTAACCCATTGTTTAATGTTATGTGGTTCCTACGTATAACTATAATTGGAATATATTTATTTGCTCTTAGCAACTGGGTAGATCTTGTAGGAGTAGATAAGGATTCTTTGGAACCCACTATGTAGCTATGGTGTAATGATCTCTCAAGTATGGGCTACTTAGGAAAGGGGATTCTCAAATTTTTACCCTCTCATAGATGTTTAACCTTAGTAGGTTTTATAATTAGATGTATGGGAATAAACTTCTTTTAGTCAAGTGGATGTTCATATGGAATTATGGAAATTGTTACTACCTTGTTGTATATGTATACACATAATATTTTTAAACTTTATAAATTACTAATGCTTTATCTCTTGCAGGAACCCATCGAGTCTTAATCTCTTTGAGTGCACACCTTAAAGGGTAAACTGGGAAAAGGGTGGGTAGACCATTAATGCTTCATAATATTATCATTCAATATACCACCACTTGAAACCAACACAAACCTCTCTTATACATTTTTATAAGCTTTGACACCTTCCTCACACACTCCTCAAAGTAATTCACCACCTCAAATAGCCCCTACCTAAGCAAAAACCTCTTTTTGACATTTATCAAACAAAGTCAGCCTAGGCTGACCCTATTCTTAAAATACAAGCACATTATGGGATTAGATCGACCTCGACCAACCTAGTCTAGGATCTAACTATTTTATTTATTAAAGAATAGGGTTGATTGGGCCGACTCTATCAGCTAAAAATTTGAAAGATTTTAGGGTTAGATCCAACTATATAAACACATCATTTTCACCATTTCAGAGAGAGATATAAAAATAATTTTTTATTTGTGCATCTACTTATCCACCATTCTACTTGAGGATCCATTTCTTAGGGTTTAATACTAAACTTAGAAATAAGAATCTTATCTTATCGGAGAAGTCTTTTGGATGCATAGGAGAAATCATGTAGCCTATAGCTAACCTATATTTGTTATCCTTACAAACCACAATAACCTCTTGCAAAGAACCATTGTCCAAGGGAGAGATTGAAGCTCAAAGGGTTCATTTTTAATGTAAGTATTCCTAATTCTTGCTCCTCTTTATTAAATTAGATAGATTTGCATTTGTTAGCTTATGAATATATTTCTCTCTCCATGTATTAGTATTACCTCTACATTGACTTGAGTAAAGTTCTTTTTTGCATGTTTACTTTTATGTTTATTACCTCCATTTTATGCCACATATTTTGGTGAGAATTAGATTATATTTACTTTACTTTGTCATTTACTTTGATAAGAAAACATAGGACCTAAGTAGGGTTATTATATGGTACTACTTGACTAGAGGCTTTGAAACCCTCTATAGTGATATTGTGTGATAAAATACCCCTTAGTTAGGTCTATCAGATCTATATTGGTCATGACCCCTATTGTTTAAATATACCATCAAGCAGAAGGGCTAGTGTGATTTATCTTTTCTAAGTTAGGATTGATATGTAGATCAGCTTCACTTTCCCTTGTATACATTTTGTTGAACCTGACATGAAATAACCTTTACAAGTTTTCCTTCATGCCTTTATATATTATCATTTATTATATATTATCATTTTTATAGTATTGGATTGAATATATCAACTTAGTCTAACATTTTGTGCATAGGTTTAACACATAGTCACTACAATTGACTTTGTATTTCTCTGTGTAGGTCATCTTCAATAATTGGTAACTGGATCGATTAGTTCAACTCAATTTGCTTATTTACATACAGGTTTTCAAACTCAATCAACCCAGTCGACTCTATTAGTAGACTAAAAAAAATCTTCTAAACTAGATAGTATAAAAATAGCAATTTAAACATCTTCAAAATTATCAGGTTCATTCTCACCATCTTAGTCATTTATTTTCTTCATTTATAGTCCTATTTTTCATAGTTTCAAGTCTATAAAATTGTAACCCTACAGTGAACTAGGTCGATTGGATCAACATAATTATGTAGCTTGTTTTCCTACCTAGAAAACTTAGTCGACTCATTTGATTGTGTTCTTCTATATCTTGCTTCAATAGATAAAATTGACCTAGCTGATTATGTTTTAGACTATTTGCATGCGAGGTCAGCTGAACCAACCCTGTACTCTTCAAGCAAAGGAAATAACTCATGTTATTAATAATTAATTCACTTTTCATTTTATTATTTATTTGCTTAGAGTAGCATACATAGAATAAATAATAAGTTTTAATTTATCGATTTAGTCACATTATTTTTTTCACACGCTTCCAAACCATATAATATCAAAAAATATTAAATAATTTCTACCCAAGGTCTACCTACTTGGATTTCATCACCAAGGGGGAAGCCAACTCAGTTTTCTAATTAAATATAAATATGTAGTTAATGGTATATATTGGCAAAGCACCCAACACCATTATCACTACAGGATTATGAAGTGAGGGGGTAAGACCCAATACCAATCTAGTACCATCACCAATATAGATCACTTTCAGCCTTAACTACCAAAAACCATACTTAGATTGCCTTTCTAGTTCCTTCTTTATAGCCAACTCTCTATCACATTTATTTTCAAAATTATTATAATTTGAAACATTCAAGAATGACCACATATATTAGCATTTTTTTTGTTGATTTCTATCTGATAATTGTATGTTGTATTTCAAAACTTATATCATTCATCATTGGTGCAAGATTTGTGTTGTGTGCCACAACTAGATCGACTGGAACAATACAATTGTTTATGTGTTTATTTCAAGTATTCTACAAAATAATACTAGATCATCTATAGTCATAATTGTCAAAACCTATCTCTACCTTTAGAACATTGTCAATATGTTTAATTATGTCTCCTATAGTTTTTGTTTTCCTAAAAACCATAGTCACTTTATTCGACCTAGTATCTTATAGACTACTTTTTATATTTCCTTTCAACACAAATTCAACCTATCTGACTATGTGTCTTTTAGACTCTCTAAGTTTCACCATCTATAGAACACAATTGACCAGCTCATCTATGTCTTTTATATCATATTTTATATGTTGTCCTACAAGGTAGTACTAACTGGTTCAACCTAGTATCCTACAAGTTGACCTTTCTTTTTACCAAGTTTTTTAGTTTCCTTATTTCATCATGAATTTATTGATTGAGGATGATACAAAATTAAATCAATCAAACATGATGATTTTTACCAATCCCAATAGGTTCCCTAAGACATATCTTCTGCACCCACCATGGATCAAATCAATGTCCATGTTGCCACCTATACTAACAACTATGGGACTCCTCCCCATTATCCCTTGACAATTAAACCTTTATTTTCATTACAATATGAGCATGATCTTGAATACACAATAGAAATTTTATTTTTAATTAATGAAAACTGTTAACATAGAAGAAAAGATCCTACAACCATCTATAATCTCATGATGGGACTGCATATAGGAGAACCCCATTCACCTTCCCCTACCTTTTCCCAAGGATTTGGGGAAGCCCTTTCTTTGCATCTCAATCTTTCCCCTCTATCATGTCTCCTTCCTACACCATGACATCATCTTATATGTCTTCCTTAACCTCCATGCCAAGTATTTATACCAACATGGTAGGTTCAACTTCTAGTGGGCCTCTTCAAAACACCTACATCCTTAACCATGCTACCAATGCTTCTTTTTCTACCAATACTTCTTTTTATACCAATTCTTATTTTGCTACCAATACTTCTTTTTATACCAATGCTTCTTTATTACCAATGTTACTCATGCCACTTGTGTAGTGCATGCTACTACCTCATCACACATTCATAGTGAATCCCAAGCTCCTATTACCTCACATAATGCTAATGCATCACATGATACATCCACTAGCCAAAATGTTGATCAAACTAATCAAATTCTCTTAAAAATGCTTAACCAAATACATACTTTTCAAACCAATAATGCAAATCAGATGATGTAAATGTAAAATCACCTCATACATCTCCAATACTAACCTCACTAAGTTCCATGGGGAGCATAAAATCCTAATCCCCCCTCCTACCTTATTTATTTTCATGGTAACCTCATCCCACAACCTCCACTTATCAATAAAACCTTCGAACATTTACAAATTGAACCCCTAGTACCTCAAATTGCTAACATTGGCATAAGAGGTGTCATCCCCATCAACACTTATAATGGATCTACATATCCTACCTTGTAACTAAAAACATTTTTAAACCTTTATAAAGATTGGGTTAAGCTTAATACTTTTTTTGACACCAAACTCTTGGCTAAAACACTCTTAGGAGATGCTTTAAATTGGTACAATCAATTAAAAACCCATTCTATCACTAGCCTATAAGACTTGGTCAACTCACTGGTCTAAGAATTTCAACCTAATGGTCTTCCCAAAAATAACTTAGCTCATTTTATAAATTGTAAACAACTTGAAATGAAAATGGCACAAGTCTTCATCAAATGATGGAAAACTTTGTTTAACAAATCTGAGCATAATATGGTGGATGACAACCTCCTCCACCTATTTACCAATGCTCTCCACCCTAAATTACCATATCGTGTTAGGACCATCTCTCTAAAAACTTTGGAATAAGATATTGAACAATCCAAATGACAAGACTTCCTCATGCATCAATTTGAACCACCTCAACCTACAATGAGTGCTCACATGCTCATCAAAAAAAAAATTGGCATGCAACCAATGATGTTGTTATCGACACTTATGACACCATACACACCATCCAAGTTATCACTCCAAACAATGTCATGGAATATGTTCCTCCCCCTAACAATAATTCTAGTCATAACCCCACGTTTACTCAAAATAACAACACTATTATGCACAAACCATTGTCCCTAGCAAAAATTCAAAAATGTCTTCCAAGACCTCTACCATGAGATCTTGACCCCAATTGTCCTATGAAATCATGGTATGATCCAAACAAATTATGTTGGTTTCATGTAAGTCAGGGCCATTCTCATGAGACTTGTAGACAATTAATAAATCTTGATATGGATTTTATTCTTGGTCCTAACTTTGACCATGAATCCCTTACTAAAGACATCAATAAGCTTATGGCTTAATGTTTAAAGCTCATGAAAAATAAAATAAAAATAAATCTTTAAATTGAGCTAATGTTCATTTAGATATCTATAAATATACCCTTCATAACCACCAAGACAACATTGAACAACCTACTCCTACTACTAACAACATTGAAAGTCTTATAAACCTTAACACAAATGACAAAAATGTGGTTAATATGACTAGTATGAGATGAATAGTTGCTTTCATTGATTCAAATCTAATACCTACACATCACACCTTTCAACCATTTTGTGTCATTAAAGATGTTTACCCATCCCATCTCATAGAATTGGGGCAAGAGGAACTAATTCCCATAAAAGCACCACTTTTAACTACACAAATTGACCATACCTCTCACACCATTAATACAACTTCTACCTTTCCCCCAACTTCCATACCATAAGACAACATACTTAAAACTTCTAATAGTATTTCTTCTACCCAACCACAAGAAATACCTCAACCAACAATCACATCACCTAAATTCATTCAACCCACTTACAACCAAACTAAACCAACCATACCTTATCAACACAAATTTAATTGTACCTCCAACCCTCCTTCCCAGGAGCTCTTGCAACATTATGTGCCTATATCTAACAATCCTTCCATGGGTCATGATGAATGTGATCCTATTGCAGAACTTTCCCATCTCCCATCTCAAATCCCCTTCTTATAGATAATGAGAACTTCTCCCCACCATCGAAACCACCTAATGTAATTATTGTTTGAAATTAACATCCCTCATCGTCCTCCTATAGGGAAAGAAGATACCTTATCTAGATTTTAAGATAACATACTTCAAAAATTTGAAGAGATGTCCATCCATGTTGATGAAATAATGGACACTTCCCTCTCACTTAAGCTCCCTATCTCTTATATGATTCCAAATGAGATATTATTTCATACAGATGATTCTCCTTTATTCATTAGCATCCAAATAGGTAATATCCAAGTTAAGCATGCTTTAATTTATGGATGTTTAGGCACTTATTTTTCCTCCCTTGACTTTACTAAGACACTTGGATATTCCAAATGCAACCTTACATGTAATACATGTCAAGGCTATGATAGAAGGCAAAATGCCTCCTATAGGTTGTGTTTGGTTTCCCATTACGTTCCTCCTATTACTGTCCATGTGAAAGTTATGATCGTTAACTTTCCACTTTATTACAATATCTTACTCGATCGACCTTAGACTCATTATATGAGAGCAATCACCTCATTCACATGCCAATGTGTCAAATTTACTCATAATGGAGCTATCTACAAGATTCAAGGGAACACGAATATTTGGAATTTTGAATAAATCC
Source organism: Torreya grandis (assembly GCA_037957365.1). Lineage (NCBI taxonomy): Eukaryota > Viridiplantae > Streptophyta > Pinopsida > Cupressales > Taxaceae > Torreya > Torreya grandis. The sequence continues at coordinate 4,905,948 of JARHVA010000026.1, read as the reverse complement.
AAGCACGCAGTATATTTAAAATACCCACCCTTGAACCCTTACCTAGTGTCCCATTTTGGTAATCCCAACACTTTAACTATCCAATTAACTCCACTCAAGGTTATAATGATCATCCTAAACTAATTGGGAATATTCCACCTAACCTCTTAGACTCCAATAATGATGAGCTAGATGAGATAAGCCTAAAGATAAAAATATTTGATCTTTCCCCTCACATCATCACCCAACTTCCTCCTTCTCTTCAACCTCAATCCTATCAGTTACCTTTTGATGACATAGTAATTACCTTAACCAAAACTCGACATTCTACTCACCATGCTTCCTTGGATGATAAAACAATTCTTACATGTACTATCGACTTGCATACACCCGATTATGATTATGATTATGTTTTCGATGACCCATTTTTAGTTGGATTCATCCAAGCTAAAAACACTTAAGTTCTTAGATATTGCTCTTCTTTATTTTAGTATTTTCATTCTACTTCTATAACTATTTCTTATATATTACCTAATATTATTATTTCCACTATTGTTCATAGGATAGATATGGAACACTCATATTGTACACCTCTAGTAACTATAGATCCTCTCAGGATTATTCTCATAGATCATGTCATGACATGACCTTATCCTTTTTCTAGATACCATGACCCTTACAGTCTACTTCCTCCAGAGATGCTAGCTATTGTGCTTAGACCCACTGCATAACTAACCTTACCTATAGATGAACCTACTCTAGTTTTCACTCCCACTCCCCCTTATTTAGTGATGGTCTTATTCCCTTAACATAGCTTTATCCCTTACTAGCACAATGGGTAGATCATCCTTATTATGATATTCATAGAGTTGATGGTTATTAGACCAAAGATTTCCACCTATATCAATAGCCCCAGGCTTCTCCTTCCACCCCTTCAGCTAGTAAACCCCTACAGTTTACTAATAGAAGTATTTTTTACTTCCATGGGACAAATAACTATTCTTCTACCCACTATTGAAAACTTAGGTAATACATTGACACATTACACCCAGTCATTACTCATCCCAAAGACAAGACCATACCTCCTCCTAAGCTACTTCCAAAGTATATCCCTAAATATGGGGAAGTATATTATCTTTGAAACTAGTGTGTTACCCATCATACCAATCAATGTTGAGTGCTCTAATATCATATTTGTGATTTCCACTGTTGATATCAACACTAGTTATTCCTCCTCTTACATGTCACTTGCATAAGAAGGCTCCTCCATATTCACTAGTTGTACATCCTTCTAATTCCATAGATACCATTTCCATCTATACATCCATTCCTCACATTGATTATCCCACATAGGAGATACCACATGAGCATTACTCTTCTTCTTCTACACATACCTTTTCAGTTTAGATGATACAAAAAGAAGTTTTTGCATAACTTTCTATGAAGATTGATGAGACTTTGGCTAGCATCAAAATTCAATTACATAGAGATTTTTTGGATGTTATGGATAACATTTATGGTTAAATATATCAGTATTTGTGAACATGGCATGGTGTTCTTTCACATTATTCTATTTTATGATTTGGTTTGGCCTTGTGATCCATTTATACATCTTATATCTTTGACTATGAGTCAAACATGCTTTCACTTATCTATTTTGCATGGACCATTATATTATGCTTTATGTGTTTTATATGTTTTCATTCTCTTTTGATTTTTCTTAAGGATTCTTATCATTCTTTTCATGAATGAAAAAATTATGTTTATGATTTCAACTCTTTCATGGATTCTTTTATTTTCTCTATAATGATTATTTGTTATCTTTTACACTCAAATAAAGATATTTATTATTGTGACTAGGTTAAATAACCTTGATTCCCTTTGTATTTTATCTCTACCATATGATCAGTTAGCAAACAAGACTTCTCATTGTACTACTACTATACATTGATCTATTTGGATCTCCTTTCTTCCCTTGTTTCCATTTCACATACTAAGCATACATACAGTTGAAAATTGATATTACATATTGGTTCATAGGTAAGTCTAAGTTGTTTAGTTAGTCATATCTCTAGTTACCTAGCTTCTTTTAACCAAATTATAAACCTCATTTGTGTGTATCACTTTTATCACTCATGTTTGTTATTCCAAATTCGTATGGAGGAGGAATCACAAAAGCCACAAAAAAAGTTAAAATCCAAATCATTTAAATAAAAAGCAATGATTCAAAAGGCAACATACAATTCAAAATCTTAATCACACCAAAATATGTAATTTTCTATCTTTAGCACATCTCTTATTTTTGATTGAAGCTCAAACTCCATAGTTGGCCTTATGATAGCGCTGAGATCCATTGGGGTGTGGTGGGCCATTAGATTGGGATAGGATAACACACACACACATATAAGTGCTACATACTTTCTCACACAAGTACCCAATCTTCACAGTAGACCGATGACTCTGTAAGAGGTCTTGAGGAATAGGCAACATATTGTGGGAAGGTAGATCCATTTTAATTTCCTTGTTAATATAACATTCATGAGTTGATCTTAGTATCTCACTTATTTTCCTATACAACTTTGTGCTTATTGTCAATAGGTATGCTTTGTATTTTGATGGTCACTAGACTATCTTTCCTTTATAACTAGTATGCCTCATGTTTATCTCTCATAAATGCTTATGTCATGCTTTTTACATTCCCTATTTCATTAAAACAATCCTAATATTTCCCCTTGAGGAATAGTATTTTGTTAACTAATCATACCCCTACGGTTTCCTTTTGTGATTTGCAATGTAAGACAATGGATAGGACCAGGCTCTCCTCAAAAATTACCATAATAAAACATTTTAGTATTTCCCCTTATTACCATTCACCTCATTAATGTTCACCTTGTGAGTTGTAGTGTAAGACCATGCATAGGACCAGGCTCTCCTCACAAATTACCACATTAGAACATTTTTGAAATTATTCCCACCTTTATTTTCACATCATTGGTTTTCTCTTTATGAGTTGTAGTGTAAGACCTTGGAGAAGACCAAGCCCTCCTAACAAAACATTCCAATAAATAGCTCATACTATAACCAAGTCACAACAAAATTATATGCTTCAAATTTGAGATAATTTGTGTTACATTATGATTTACATGTCATTTACATACTTTCCATCTTGATTTAGTATATTTTATGCTTATTTCATAAACACTTCACTTTTATCTTCATATTTTCCAATTGCATGTATGTTTACAACCATTTTATTAAATTACTCATACTTTCCATCTTGTTTTAGTATGATTAATTTGATTTATACTTACATTTTGTTTTTCTTTTCATACTTCCCATCTTGATCTAGTATGATTGATTAACTTTATTGTTTGTTTATTTTTATACCATTGGTTTTCATGTGTTCTCCACTTTATTATAAATTTTCATACTTTCCAACTTGATATAGTATGACTTATATTTGTTTTAATTTGGTGTAATTATTATACATGGTTTGAAAATAAGTATTACCATTTGATTTACCATTTTGGTTTCTTATATTTATTCATCTTTTGTTTTTACACATCTCCCATCATGATAAAGTGTGTATTACATATTATGATTATTTATACTTTTCCAAATCGTTTAGCTTTTCTTTTTAACCATGCATGTGTATCACATAATGCTAGAAAAGAAAACACACACAACATATTTCCCATAGCATATACAACAAAATTAAAAATACATGCGCTAGAAAGGAAAAATATCCATACATCAATCCATAGAAAAATACAAATCATAGACCAAGAAATGTCCATATACATACCATGAGTTTTATAAAATATAAATACAAAATATAATATCTAAAACTCTAAGGCTGTGCTCCATAATGTTTTTTCTATGTCTGAGCCATGCCACCCATGGATGCTTATGAATGAACCCTTTGAATGGTGCACTATAATGAGGTAGTCTAGGATCTCAAGCCATTAATCTGACCCTAGAGATTGGCCACCTAGGCCTGCACACATCTCAGTGCTACAATGGTCACCATATGAGTGGCTTGATCATGTGCCAACACCTACCAAGCTCAAGCCTCTCCCTTGCCTACTCTTGCAGGTGGCTATGAGCCATCTCCTTATGCTTTCAACTATCAATCAACCTCCCCCACCAACCTAAAATAACTAGCATAAGCTAGGGTAGAAGCTACAATAGGGTTTACCAAGGTGGATGGCTCATAATGTGACAACACCCCATCCAAAATATCATGGTGTACGGCCATAATCATGTTCCCCATCTGATCTCCTCTATTATAGTACCTACAAAATAGAAACCAAATATACATCAAATCTCATGTATATATATCTAAAACCATCTATCTATTAATAACTACATAAATGATAATGTAACTAGTATTTTCTGTCAAAAACTTAATAAATAAAAATGTTTCTCACTAGTGTCAGTGTCACCAACCATGGTCTTCTCATTAGCTCGACTACCAAGCACCTCTTCTATCAGTTGCCTCCACACAAGTGAAAAATTAGGAGTCACTAATTGAGCTTATCGTGATCCCTTCCTTAGTGGCCTCTCTATCAACTAGTTATGTCATATAGTTATCGTAAGATCACCATGTGCGACTGCTCATGCTTATGTCCCCTCTCATCGATGGTGCCTCTATCTCCAATGAGCTTGAGGTAGCTGTTATCACCCTTAATATGGCTTTGCTCTTGCATCCACATCCATAACATTCTCAGAACTAGACCACAGTATATCCTACTATTATGTTTTCCATGTCCATGGTCTTGCCCATCAAGGCCTAATCATGGGTATCTTGGTAGGCACACCTAAGCCTCCTCTTCCTCTAAGCTCTCTATCATGTCATTCCCAATATGCAGGCACTACTAGAAGGGATTTTAGATGTGTTAGACCTAGCTTCCTAGTTATGTGAGATATTGGATGCATATACACCCAAGAAGTATAGTGGCCCATGATCTGAATGCATGCTAAACTTATAGAAATAGTTGCCCAAGTTGGCCATATGATAACAATGTTAGTTTAAGGCTACCACACTATCTACCTTCATGTAATAGTCTATAAATCTGGGACATGGGGCACAATATGTACTACATGATTTTACCTCCATATAACAACTTGAGGTAACCTATCATCGACCAGATGGGGTAACCCAACTAATTGATACATAGGGAATATCTCATAGATTCATGCACTTAGAAAAATGATGGGGCCCATCATCTTTTACCCCCAAATTAGCATCCCATACATATCATGCATGAGTTGTACCCAAATGCAAGAGCCTAAATTATATAATGCACCTTGTTCTAGGATGGATTGACACAAAGATACCATGTACAATGATACCTTCCCATCCAACTTATGACACATCACATGTGTTTTCATAAGTCTTATCAAGGCCTTCTAGATATCTAAAATGACCAAGATATACACATCAAACAAATCCACATGCAAGCCAGGGTAAGTCCTCTTTGAGCCTATCACCTAATAGGCTAGGTCTCACCTCTCATCCTCCATCTCTGGTGTGTCACATATGACCAAAGTACTGATAATAAGAATTCTAACCAAGGCATGGACATCCTCCAAGGTGATGCCCACCTCTATCATATCCCCCTCCACCTCCTATTAAAAAGTATTGGTTAGTCACTCCCATGCTCCTAAGAACATGACAACTAGATCAACACTAAGTGGGATCCTCCTTAACTCCATGATACCTCCAAACCCCAAGGCAACCAACTGAGCTTGATCCATGTTTGACAATCACTCCAATAAATTCAGTAGTTAGGCTGCATATATCAGCCACCAAAATCTCTATTGCCTCTGTAAAATATCAAACAATAGAGAATGTATTAGATATCGATGTCATAATCATAAAATACATTCTTAAATATTTTAAAAATACTAAAAATTAACTAATTCATTAGCTTATTTGTCATATTTTTCTTTTTTCCTACACAATTGGCCCTTTTAATACTAAATCGACCCTGTCACCTCTTTGTCATACTAAATCGACCCTCTACTACATAGTCAGCCCATTCTTATAGACATAATCAACGTGTTTGATAATAAATAAATCATTTCCTATCATTTGCATACTATATCATCCCTCTACCATGCAGTCAAATTCCTTTAACAGATTGTATTGACCACCTAGTACATACTTCATTGATATGAAGGTACTATGTTGACTATATCTCCTTTTCTAACTAGATTAGCTCTATATTATGTAGTCAACCACCCCCAATGATACTAAATTGGCCCACTGCTACATATTCATCCACCTTGACTTTTCTCGCCCTTTTAAATTGAGTCAGCAGGGTCGAGTCTATAATTTATTTGCGATGACTTTTTAACCATTTACCATAAATGATTTAGGCATTTATTGCTCTGAGTCTTTCCTACCTAGTATCTTGTTCTACCCCTAATCTACCTAAGAACTTCTTAGGGTCATTTTTCATATATACATTTTGACTAACAACTATTTTTATATATCTAGCTTATTTTCCAAAAAAATAAAATTAATGCATCACTTACATGAGCTACATTGGTTGCGGCTGTTAGGCATCCTCCATGTCATAGTTATCATCTCCTCACCATGGTCACTCTCAGGGATTAATTGGGTCTCTTAGAGTAATATTTTCTCATAATAGTAAAAGTAACAAATGAATTATTTTTCACCCTATTTATATTTACTATTCAAAATTATTTGCCTATTAATTATTTATGATCATTTTCTATTGTTTGCCCATAACTTTATTTCTAATAACTCTTTTTCAAAACTGAATGATGTTCTAGAATCCTAACATCATAGGGAATTATTCCACATATTACATGTATATTTTGCAAAAAAATGATTTTTCACTTATTTTACAAGTTTGCCTAATGTTCCTTACATTGGAAACCTTCACATTTCTCTCACTTCTATCCTCTTCTACAACACTAAGGTAAGTAAAGGTATGTATTTTTCAATTTTGTCCTTTCATTTATCATATTTGCTTCTTAATATAGTTTTTTAAGCTTAGTATTGTGTGTTGTTATGTTCTTTTATTGAAGCACCATCCCATGTTTTACCTGAGTGACACGTGATGAGATTTGAGTGGGGCATATGTATACACACAATATTTTTAAACTTTATCAATTATTGATGCTTTCTCTCTTGCAAGAACCCATCGAGTCTCAATCTTTTTGAGTGCATTCCTTAAAGGGTGGACTGGGAAAGGGGTGGGCAGACCATTGGTGCTTTGCAAGATTAGTTTTCCCTATACCACCACTTGAAACCAACACAAACCTATTTTATACATTTCCCTAAGCTTTGACACCTCTCTTACACACTACTCCAAACAATTCATCACCTCAAACAACCACTACTTAATCCAAAACTTATTTTTGGCATTTACCAAACAAATTTATCTTGGGCCCATTCTGTACTTAAAATATAAACACGTTATGGGATTAGGTCAGACTTGGCTGACCTAGTCTAGGACCTAACTGCTTTAGTTATTAAATAACAAGGTCAAGTAGGTTGAGTCTACCGGCTAAAACTTCATAAGAGTTTAGGGTTAGATTCGGCTATATAAGCACATCCTTTTTGCCATTTAAAGAAAGAGATAGAGATAATGTTTTATTTATGTATTTTATTATCCACCATTATACTTAAGGATCCATTACTTAGGGTTTCATACTACACTTGGAGAGAATAATATTATCTTGTGGGATAAGTCTTTTGGATGCATAGGAGAATTTTTATATCCTATAGCTTACCTATCTTTGTTATCCTTACAAACTACAACCACCTCTTACAAAGAACCATTGGCCAAGGTAGAGATCGAGGCTCAATGGGTTCATCTTCAAGGTAAGTATTCCTAAATCTTGATCCTCTTTATTTAAGTATATAGATTTGCATTTTTTAGCTTATGAAGGTGTTTCTCTCCCCATGCATTATGATTACATATACATTGACTTGAGTAGAGTTCTTTGCATGTTTACTGTTATGTTTATTGCCCCCATTTTGTGTTACGTGCTTTGGTGAGCACTAGATTAGATTTACTTTACTTTGTCATTTACTTTGATAAGAAAACATATGACTTAACTAGGGTTATTATGTGGTTTGATTAACTAGAGGATTTAAAACCCTCTCTAGTGATATTGTGTGGTAAAAGACCCCTTAGTTAGGTCTAACGGATCCATATTGGTCATGACCTCGATTGTCTAAATGTACCAACAAGCATAATGGCTAGTGTGATTTATATTCTTCAAACTAGGATTGATTTATAGATCAGCTTCACTTTCCCTTATATATAGTATGAATGTATTTAATACACCCATGCATTTCGGAAGGTATTGTACTAAGTTTATGAATCTAAGGCTCATCCCAATAACATATCAAAAAATCTTGTAAATGGTATAACTTTAAAGGTAGTGACCACATTTATTGGACCAACCTATAAAGTTAAATCAATCTCACATATAATGTGATGTGACATCTCACCAAATACTCTAACAATTTTAGTCAAAGGATATAAATCATCATGTGTATATCCAAAATGTCTAAGTAATGTCATGGTATATACATTATCACTAGTATTATTATCAATCATAACATTATGTATTGGTTGATGATGAAGGTATGCTAGAATAAATAATGAATGAAGATCTGAATCGTCATCTACAATTTCATTATCATCAAATGAAATAGATTATCTCTAAACCATACAAATTATTGTGCATGTATAAGTGATAATAATTCCATTTATTGGGTGACTATAGTGTGATGGAGGAATATGTGCATTAAATTCCATTTACACTTCTAGATATTTCTTAGAATAATCTTGGAATAGATTGTTAAATATCTTTTGGTTTTGATGATCACTAGGTTGGAACTTGAATCCTTAGGAGGCTCATCAAAGTAATATGTTATTTATCAAGAATATCTTTGATCTTATGTTTTAAGGTATAACATATCTTTGTAGAATTCCCAGGGTCTTAGTGATAGTCTTAATATGTATTGGCATCATATCCTTTTGGTAGAGGTTGACTCATATCAACCTCTATGGGAGGAGGGAGAGATATGATATGACACTCTACAAGCTTCTTAAGTATCAAAGCTAGAGACTTGGGTAATTGTGTAAATTATCTCTTAGGTGAATTGGATAAGATATGTTTATTAGGTTACTATGACACAACATTAACCATTATGATTTTTTCCATTTTAGGCTATGCAAGTTTTACCTTGTAGCTTAGTTTGATATGAAACTTTGTATAAGATGTATTCAATGTTTTTGCTACATACTTAAGCTTGTTCAAGGAAATAAGCTTCATTTCATGATCTCGGACAATATGGCATAAGTCATCAAAAGATTTGAACTTCTTGAAGATAATGGACTCATGTAATAGTGCATGCATATTTTGATTAAATATGTCTTAAAACTCTTTATCTGCCATTGGATTTGTCAATTTGGCTAACATCATTTTGTATCTCAAAACATATTCATTTATAGGTTCATTAGTTCCTTGTTTGATCTTAGTAATTTGTGCATATGTCATCTTTTCAATGATGTTGATGGAGGAATGCGATAGAAACTGTTCCACTAGGGGTTTACGTGCTTTCACTAATTGGATTGGTAAGTCATATAACCATCTTAAATCATAGTTATTTAGGCTCTTTGTAAATAATTTGGTCAAATTTTTATCATTGGAAGCATAATCAAGGCATGTTGCATAGAAAGATCTAAGATGTTGTTCAGGATCATCCTTGACATCATAAAATGTGAATTTGGGTACAATAAAACCAATTGGCAAAGGGTACAAAGATATATTATGTGCTAAAAGATAATATAATACATCTTTTGAATCAATATCATGAGTTGATTTTAAGGCATTTTGTTCAATGTTGGTAACTTTAGCTTCCAAAGTTTTTATAACTTGGAGAATAGTTTGCATTGTATACCCATTGGGATTAAGATTTGAGATTTGAGAAGCCACCAAAGGGTATGAAAACACCACTTATGTTGATGTAGGCATTGAAACTAGTAATTAGGTTGAAGTATTAATTGTTCCTATAGAGGATGTGGCAAGATTTGTTCCATCTAAGGGTTCACCATTATGGGATTTGGATGCACTAGACTTAGCATGGTTATTGATTTATTTATGTACCATGTTATTATTAAATGGTACATAAAGAAATCAATAACCATTCTAAGATAAATAATCCTTAGTCAATCATCTAAATACAAATAAAGAATAAAGAAATCAATAATGGTACTCACTAGATAAACCTAAGGACATCAGTGGCTAGGGATTAACTAAATCCACCTATTTGAGGAGGATCTTGTGGCAAAAGGTCTATGGAGACTTATCTCTAAAGAGGGTATTTGGAGCCAAAGCATCATCCAAAAATAAATTGAACCACTTGGTATTGAAGAATGGATCAAAATTCCTGTTAAAACTTGCCAAAATGCTTTGAACATGTGGAAACCATCTGTGTAGTCCTTTCTGATTATTGGTATTTCTTTATCTAGAAGGTGGGATTTAGCACCAAAATTAGAATAGGGATTGTTCCTTGGGTCGATTATGGTGTTGACTATAAATTTCTAATCGAATTGATTAATTTCTTATCTGACGTGCACATTTCCTAACACAAGATGCAGATCAAAATCTTGTTAACCCTTAGAAATAAGGTTAAAAAACACTATTATATTGGGATTAGTTGGGGAGGTTGGCCATCAATGGGATTCTTACGTTACTAGTCTACATTGGAGTCAAATTTATCTTCAAAATGAGGATGATGTTTTGGTTTGGTCCATGAATCCTATCATAGGGGATTATAGTGTGAAGTTAGGCTATCAATCTACCTTTCTCAAAAAAGTTCCTATCAAACAACTTTAGTGGTGGTATAAAATTTAGACGATCAAAGCTCCTCACAATACTAAACTCTTTATGTGGTTGACCTTGAAAAATAAAG